>JAOUQY010000051.1:755978-766034 GCA_028566355.1 Doras micropoeus
TCAGTTCCCAAACGCTTATTGAGTGTTGTTAAAAGGAAAGGTGATGTAACAGTGGTAAACATGCCCCTGTCCCAACTGTTTTGGAACGTGTTGCAGACATCAAATTCAAAATGAGTGAAGATTTGTTCACGCAGTTGTTGTTCACAAAGTGGTGAGACTCACCCCATCCTTGCTTGTGAATGACTGAGCCTTTTGGGGATGCTCCCTTTATATCCAATCATGATACTCACCAGTGGAATGTTCCAAACAGGTGTTTTTTAATCATTCCTCAACTTTCCCAGTCTTTTGTTGCCCCTGTCCCAACTATTTTGGAACGTGTTGCAGGCATTACATTCAAAATGAGTGAATATTTGCCAAAAACCAAAGTTTATCTGTTTTAACATTAAATATCTTGTCTTTGTAGTGTGTTCAATTGAATATGGGTTGAAAAGGTTTTGCAAATCATCGGATTCTGTTTTTATTTATGTTTTACACAATGTCCCAACTTCATTGGAATTGGGGTTGTATGTTATCTGAGGTAGTGCTAAGATCACAGAGTGCTTACATGCACTATTACTACACTGCTATTTTAATTCCTTTTAGTTTTGGTTTATTTATTTTTGTAAATGTATTAATAAAATGCATCATACGTGATCCATGTCTATTAATTTTTCCTTTTTTTTGTCAGTATATATTTTGTTGTATATATTTTTTATTTTGTGTCATTTTCTCATAGCAACCATATCAGATGTGAATGACTAAAGAGACCTGCATTTGATGGATTGAGTAGCTTGATGTTTTTCACTGACCACAACACTATTCAGGACATGATGGGCCCTAGGCGAAAATCCTCTAAGACAACTATGGTTGGAGGAACTCCTTGCACTTTGCGAAAAGAGGAACCAAAAGATTACATAAATGAGCTTTCACACGAGGTGCTCTGCCATATATTCCGGTGAGTAGTGTATGCATATTTCACCACTTATTCACTCTAATCATCTACAATGCAGTATCTTTCTGACTGTAAAGAATTATGGTAGTGAGCTTGAGAAATCAGTGTTCACACCATCCATCACAGAGCTTGAAACAAATGGAAAATAATATTTGGGTGCATATTGCATGTTTCATTTGCCCTAACTTTGAAAAAGGTCCTGCCAATTTCAATTGTATATGCTCTGTGTGACTGACTTTTTAATTATTTCTTGATCAGCGACTCACTGCAAGCTTATGTACATATATAGGAGAACTAATCATATTTATAGATTCCAGCCTACTGTTTTAATTTTCTCTTCTCTGAAGCTATCTGCCCCTGCCAGACATTATGTGCATGGAATGTCTATCACGAAAGCTACAAGAGGCAGTAACTCTTTATTTGCGAGTGGTGAAAATGGTGGACCTGTGTGGCAGCCGGTGGTGGGAATACATGCCTTCAGGTTAGTAGTACATATTATGTCAGGTGGGTTGGCATATAAGCATTGTTATGTTTTCTAATGATCATTGTTGATCATCTAATGAACTTGGTTTCATGTGTGTTTCATATATGTCTCCCAGTGGATTCAGCATTCTTAGTGTCCAGCCTATTGTTGTTGGGTCACAAATTTGAATCTTTGCCAGCCATGGTCAGAAATCTGAGAGCATATAATTGGCTCTGCTCTCCTCTGTTGTTCTGATTCTACCCAGTATTAGCTGTCTGTTGTATGTGGAGTTGGGAATTTGGCTGCATGATGAACTGCCTTGTGACATTGCAAGGACAGCAGTTATGGTAAAGTGGCTGGCTTGATTCATCTATGCAGATGAGGCACATTCTTCTCTTTGCCCTTCCAGGCTGGTAGCTGAGTAGACAGGAAGTAGCAGTAACTAAATTTAGAGCACATGCATTTAGGTTTGTAGATGTCTGTTTGAGAGTCAGATTGCCTTCATAAGCATATTTTTGTGTCCATTTTTTGCATGTCTGACATGATTTTACAGATGGCATATTGATAATGGCATATTGAGCAGCCCAATAAATAATCCTGTTCTAAAATGATTTTCTGGTATGTGGATTTCATATAGGGTTTACAGACACAAATTTCCTCACACTTCTGAAGAAGATGCCTGATTTGGAGCAGTTGTATGGTGTGCACCCACGTTATTTAGAGCGTAGAAGGGTCAGGGGATATGAAGCTTTCAGTATTCCTGGTGTTTTGGAGGCTCTTCAGGCTTGTCCCCGTCTTTTGGTGAGTGCAAGACATGCAAGTAAATGAAAATGATGAGTTGCTTGTTTGTTCAAATTAAGTTTTTTTTAAAGGGTGTGGAGACATCTCATTTGGAGCTGGTGGAAGCAATATGGAACTACATGCCTCAAGTTCACATCCTTGGAAAGTTCAGGAACCGCAATGGGGCATTTCCAATTCCCCCACAAAACAAACTTACAATTCCAGCTGCAGCTAAAATTCAAACCCTTCATCTTGTTGGTAGGGTTAAAACTTTTTAAATTCACTGTGTAATATTTGTGTGAGTAATAATAACACTGTGTAAGTTAATGGCTTTTGCAAGTGTTGTTAGCTTCTTGGGCTAAATGTAAATAATAAGTGGTTTTGTGAATGTCTAAAATAATTTAATTCCTCAGGGGTCAATGTCCCAGAAATTCCTTGTGTGTCCATGCTCAGACACTTATATCTGAAGTGGGTTCGTCTTACAAAGCCTCAACCATTCAAGGATTTTTTGTGTGTGAGTCTGCGCACATTTGTCATGAGGAACTGTGCTGGTCCTACCAACTCCTTGAAGTATGTACCACTTGTGACTGGTTTGGCCTCTGCGCGCAACTTGGAGCAGCTAGAACTTGTAAGGGTACCTTTCTTAGGAGGACTGATACAACATGTGGTGGAAGACAGCTGGAGGTCAGGTGAGAACAACTGCCTATAAGTATTTCTGTATGTTTATCTCTTTCTCACAGTAGTTTATAAAGTGAAAATTTAAGTTTGTCATGTAGTAGGGACAGGCAGAAACCATAAGGGGTTGAGACACAAAACTTCAATTGGTAGTAGTCTCTCCCACTACTCAGATGTTGATGAGAACCAGAACGCTTTGGTGGATTTTGACGAAGCTTCACAGGCCATTTAAGGGCATGAGTCTAAGGTGGCCTATCCATTTTGGCACATTTATGCTAACATGGGGCACTATAAATATTTATGTTTGTGTAAAACATAAATAAAAACAGAATATGATGAGTTGCAAATACTTTTCAATGGATGACACAAATTGTTGAAGCTTTGTAGGTGGAATTCTTTCCCATTCTTGCTTGATGTACAACTTCCGTTTCTCAACAGTCCGGGGTCTCCGTTGTTGTATTTTGCGCTTCATAATGCGCCACACATTTTCAGCGGGAGACAGGTCTGGACTGCAGACAGGCCAGTCTAGTACCCGCACTCTTTTACTACGAATCCATGCTGTTGTAACGCATGCAGAATGTGGCTTGGCATTGTCTTGCTGAAATAAACAGGGACTGTCCCTAAAAAAGACGGTGCTTGGATGGCAGCATATGTTGTTCCAAAACCTGTATGTACCTTTCAGAATTAATGGTTCCTTCAAAGATGTGCAAGTTACCCATGCCATGGCCACTAACACACCGCCATACCATCAGAGATGCTGGCTTCTGAACTTTGCGTTGATAACAGTCTGGACAGTCCTTTTCCTCTTTGGCCCGGAGGACACAACGTCCATGATTTCCAAAAACAATTTGAAATGTGGACTTGTCAGACCACAGGACACTTTTCCAGTTTGTGTCAGTTCATCTAAGATGAGCTTGGGCCCAGAGCAGCAGGCAGCGTTTCTGGGTGTTGTTGATATATGGCTTTTGCTTTGCATGGTAGAGTTTTAACTTGCACTTGTAGATGGAGTGACAAACTGTGTTCACTGACAGTGGTTTTCTGGAGTGTTCCTGAGCCCATGTGGTAAAATCCATTACAGAATGATGTCAGTTTTTAATGCAGTGCTGCCTGAGGGATCGAAGGTCACTGGCATTCAGTATTGGTTTTCGGCCTTGTCGCTTACTCCAGATTTCTCCAGATTCTCTGAATCTTTTGATGATCTTATGGACTGTAGATGATGAAAGCCCTACATTCCTTGTAATTGCACTTTGGGAAGCATTATTCTTAAACTGTTGGACTATTTGCTCATGCAGTTGTTTACAAAGTGGTGAACTTCGTACCATCCTTGCTTGTGAACGACTGAGCCTTTCGGGAATGCTCCCTTTATACCCAATCATGATACTCACCTGTTTCCAATTAACCTGTTCACCTGTGGAATGTTTCACTCAGGTGTTTTTTGAGCATTCCTTAACTTTCCCAGTCTTTTGTTGCCCCTGTCCCAAATGTTTTGGAACGTGTTTCAGGCATCAAATTCAAAATTAGTGAATATTTCCAAAAAACAATGAAGTTTATCAGTTTGAAAATTAAATATACTGTCTTTGTAGTGTATTGTTCAATTGAATGTGGGTTAAAAAGAATTTGCAGATCATCGTATTCTGTTTTTTTGTATGTTTTACACAACATCCCAACTTCATTGGAATTGGGGTTGTATTATTAGGCATCAAGCATGTAGGGATGCTTGCTGGAATTTTTTTCTTCTTCTCGGCTAAAACACAACGTGCAGCAAAGACAGCAAGGCCTACAATGCCTTGCAAAAGTATTCACACCCCTGCAGTTTTATCAGTTTGGGGCCGCACCTAGACATGGCCCAGGTGGAGCCCAGATACTTTACCTCCACCCGCCCAGTTGTACCCTTCATCAGGTTAGCGGTGAGCCCTCAGTGTTGTCAGGACAGTCTGGAGGTGTTGAATGTGCCACGGCCAATCATTACTGAAAATTATTATATCGTCCAGATAGGCCACGGCATAGGCGGTATGTGGGCATAGCACCCTGTTCATCAACCGCTGAAACATAGCCAGAGCCTCAAAGAACACGAAGGGAAGTGTTACAAACTGGTGTAAGCCGAACAGAGTGGAGAAGGCCATTTTTTTCGCAGGACATGGGAGTCAGGGGGAAGTCCAGTGTCAAATAAAAATGTGCTGTGCCTAACCAATCGAGCAGTTCGTCAATGCGAGGCATGGGATAGGCATTGAATTTAGACACCGCATTGGCTTTGCAATAGTCCACACAGAAGCGGGCTGACCCGTCTGGCTTGGGAACCAAGGCAACCGGGCTGCTTTACTCACTCTCTGGTAAATGCTCCTATGAATCAATTTGATCCCCAATAGTTCATACAGTTTGTGCAGTGTGCATGACGTAAAGGCTGTGCCCTGATCTGTCAGGATCTCTTTCAGGATCCTGACCCGGGAGATCACGCTGAAGAGTGCTGTCAGAGCATTCTGAGATGCCGCAAAGTGGCACTGCCTCCGGGTACCGCGTTGCATAGTCCACGAGAACTAACACAAAGCGGTAGTCGCGTGCTGACTATTCTAATGGCCCGACGAGGTCTATTCCAATTCTTTCGAATGGGACCTCGATTAATGGGAGAGGGCGCAATGTCGCTTTTGGAGTGGATTCACCAGCTGATGTCAATGAGGGAAATTCTGCTTCTCCAGTCAACGCTGCACACATCCTATGCCACGCTCCTTTTGTGCAGGACTCATCCGTGCAAATTCCACTCAACAGTTTATTAAGCCCTGGCTACTTTGTACCCAGAATTAGCGAATGGGAGAGGTGGGGACTAACCTGGAAGTGCCCAGGGTCGCCGCAGCACCTGCAGCCTGGCCTGCACCTGTGGAGTTGGGCTCCTGCAGCTGCAGGAAAAACAGGAGGTTTAGGGGAGGTTGGGGAATCCGGTTCCGAGTATGTGTGGCCGGTTTTGGGGGAGTTGGCCCCCGCTGCCACGGTGGCACCGGAAACGGTGGAGAAGGGGGGGAGAGCGTCTCGAGACAGGTGAGACAGAGGGAGATTCCGTCCCCACAAATGCTGACATGTGGTCCTCTGCCAGCTTGACAGCCTCCTCCAGTTACACTGGGTGGTAGCACTGGACCCACTTCACTGTTATCGCTTGCAGTTGGGAGATGTATTGCTCCAGTGCCACCTGTTCGACGACACGCTCGATGTTGCAGGTCCCCGTGAGGAGCCATCTCCGGTAGGCGTTGTGCAGCTGCAGGACGAAGACGATCACCTGGCATGATCGCCCGCCAGAGGATCAGGTACTCCTGCATGTTGGCGGCCGGCAGCTTATGTGTGGCGAGTTGGGCCTCCCCTGACAGAAGCGGAAGGAGGTGGGCAGCCCATTGGTCTTCCAGCCCCTGCAGAGCGCTCAAAAAGTTCAAGAAATGCCTGCACCTGGCGATGCACCTTGCGTGTGTAGCAGATTCCGCAGCGTTTGCTGGTCCTATGTCTGAACTGCGAGTAGGGCCTGGACCCGGCGTTCGTGGTCCTCCTGCAGTGAGCGTAAGGCATCTGGAGACTGGACGATACTGCCCATGGGCGAGGACTCCATGTCGGCGTATTGATGTCCCAGGTTTCGACATTAGTGTGACAAATGATCAGGAAAAGCAGGTTCGGGACTCAAAGTTTTTATTTGTTTTTAGCTCAAAGTCAGCTTTTCAGCTTTGGCTTGCGCTTAAATCGGCTCTCTCTCTGGACGTGGCAGCTTGTGCGCTCTCCTCCGCTCCTCTTTAATCCCCCATCACTACACACACACACTCAGCATGCCAACAACAGACCAAGCTGAAACTTTGCAATCTGCATCTGTGTGCTATATTATTTATGGTAAATTAAGGATAAGGTTGTTCTGATCATCTCAGTTTCACCCAATTATATATAATAAGACTCTTTAGGTCTGAGTTGATGATAAATAATAGATCTGACTTTTTAAGAGTTGTCAACCAAGTACCTCATTCAGTTCATTCATAAGTTGAGTTACTTGTGCCATACCGTAACTAATTGCAAGGCTTGCTCTATTTGTGTATGTTATGCCAGCACTGCTGCAAACTCTTGATGGACATCAATGTAAATGTATACATTCTCATTAACTGCACAAGCACCTCGTTCATACTTTACAAAGTGCAATCATATTTATTACACTGTGTTCCATAATTGCTGCTTCATAGGCCATTAAACTGCTGAAGTGCAAAAGTGTGCAAAATCGTGCTTGGATCCTAAATTGTTGCTTGCGTTATTGTTATTATTATTATTATTATTACTATTCCTCTTCTGCCTTAAAACGAATTGAGCTGACCAAACCTGTCGTGTCCAACAGGTTCCAATTTTGACAAATTTTCCTAGGAGTCTTCCCCAGAAATATAGTTCAACCCTTCCTTTGTGTGTTAACATACTTTGGAGAAATATGCAGACTCAGTTTTTCTTTTGTGAATCTTGGAAGAGCACACTTGTGGGGGGGGGTAGTACCATGAAAAATTAGAGATGATTCTGTGTAAGAAGCAAGGAATTGCACTTGGAATTGGCCTACTCTCTCCACCTACTTTTTTTCTATGGCCCTTAAAGACTGAGAGGATAACCATCCAGTTTGAAGGGCCCAATAAATCCCCAAGTCACATTGACATATCTTATTTCAAAAACAATAAGAAAAAAAACTGTTTTCCATGGCATGTTGATGTGCTAAGATCAGTTTTTGTTTTTTAAAATGTTTGTAATCTGAAACAAAAACAAGAATACTCATCTGATCACTAATAAAGACCATATTCATAAAAAGACTCCCATTTTCTGAGTGACTCTCTGCTCGTATAGGTTGGTCTCCAGCAGTTGTTGTAGTAGGGGGCCATGGTCAGGGTGAGGTATGGGTCCATGCTCATGGCCACATGCTCCACCAGTGTAGCAACTTGCTGCAGTGGCAGACAGAACACACACACACACAGAAGTGGAGAAGGCTGATTAGGGAGCATTTTATTTTCCTAAATGAGAGGGGGAAATGCAGATGGGAGTGCAAATGGTGTATTGGATGCTTTCTCAAGGTGCAGAGGGCAGAGAGATGTGTCAAGGTGGAGTGTCATGGTGGTTGCTTCTGGCTGGGTGGTGTGGCACCCAAAGACTCTTCTGAGGGTAGCAAGGATGAAGGGTCTTGGAGGTGCCACCCAGCAGGGAGAGAGTCACTGTCATCACTGTCTGCAGAAAAATAAACAGAGTGTGTCCGCATCATAGCCTGAACCTATCCTTTCACGCAGCCCCCCTTTATTCTCTCCAGTCTCCTCTGAGGGGATGAGGAGCTGTGGTGATTATCTTGCACCAGCCGAACCCCCACCCCCCCATTCCATAGATATAGCATGAATATTAACAGAACAGTGTTGCTTTTATGTCAGTGTAACATGATTTATGTTCTAGGAGGATTTCGCAATTTGCACACTATTGTATTTGGTGCCTGTAAGAATGCTCTTGAAGTGGACTTGGGCTACCTCATCATTACTGCTGCACATGGGTAAGAGTGGCTCTGTCATGAAAATATGCTCTTGGTTTATATTGATGTTTTGGTGCAATTTTATAATTAATATAATTTTGTTGGACTTGCATGATTGCAGATTGCATGAAGTTCGAATCCAGCCTTCCTTAACCAAAGATGGTGTTTTCTCTGCACTGAAAATGGCTGAACTTGAGTTTCCACAATTTGAGACTTTGCATCTTGGATATGTTGATGAGTTCCTATTACAGTGTAAGTATGAGACAGCCTGTTGTATATTACATTTGTTTACATGTTGTGAAAGGTGGAGAGAAGTGAGAGGAGCTTTGAATAGATTATTTGGTGAAAGTAAAGAATGTGAATTTTGACTTTCACATTTTCAGGAATGGTGAAGTCTCAAAAATGTGACCATGATTAACGATATCAGAATTTGTAACCATG
Source organism: Doras micropoeus (assembly GCA_028566355.1). Taxonomy (NCBI): domain Eukaryota; kingdom Metazoa; phylum Chordata; class Actinopteri; order Siluriformes; family Doradidae; genus Doras; species Doras micropoeus. Next base: position 764,769 of record JAOUQY010000051.1, read on the forward strand.
AAGGCTAAAGGATCTAATCACTGCCAAGGGTGCATCAGTTCTTGTGTACATTAGGCTTGGGTGGTATCTGTTTTTTCATACCATCACACTGTCCTGACACTTACCACTGTATATGATGGTATTTATGTAAAGAAGGAAAAAAACACAGAGCTGCCCCGCTGGTGTTGGAACATAAAGGTTTCTGTGGCAGTATTTAATGATTCCATGTCTAGTCATAATCATAGCCATTTAATTGATTAGATAGGAGACCTATAAAGCAGAAATGACCTAAGGTGAGTGCTGCTGTCTTAGTTATCATGAACTGTAAACTCTGGAATCATCTGAGAGTAAAGGTGATGTATTTTTTTTGTCAGGGTTTACTCATTGTGGAAGTTGAGTGCTAGGAAAACATGGAAACAACTCCTCATTGCAGAGTTAAAAACAGTGTGCAAAACATGCGATGGCAATCAGAGGGTCCTCTCTAGTGCAACAGTGTTGTGCTGTAGTCTTACACAGACTCAATATGCAGCATACAAGATTTCTTGGATGCAAGCCACGGCAATCAAACAGTAGCAGCTAGTGGCTAATTTTACTAAGGAGACAGACTGCTGTGCAACACGTGCACACACAGACATACAAACACCACTTTTTCAAAGCAAAACTTGCACAAGTCTCACCCACAGACTCAACATAAATATAATCGGGCCAATGCACCTCGGATCTCATCAATTAAAGCCAAAAATAACCCTTTCACAGGGCTTTTGGCTGAGACTAGAGGTACCCATCAGGACTGTGATCCCATGGGGCACAACAAAAAAGGGCCTTATATGGCATGCAGCAGATCTGTTTTCAGATCTTTCTAGAATATACTAAACACAAAAAGTAAATCTGGTAAAATATTAGCATGAATCAGAATAACATTATTAAAATAAAAATACAGATCACTAATTGAGTGATAGTAAGAAGAGAGCAATATTATATATGAGAGAAAGAAATGAATGAGAGATTTATATTGGAATCCCTTTATTTAACAGGAAGCAGTAAAACTATATACTATAGTAAACTATAGTAAATAATACTATCTTTATGTGCCCAGATGTACCCAGTCTTACTTTGACTTGTATTCTCTTTTTATCTCTTGTGGATTTGCTCCTAGCAATGCTGTTCAAATGTCTTTATATGTAGCAGAGGTCCAGCTGTCCAACGAGGTTTCTACAACCCCAATTCCAAAACAGTTGGGACGTTGTGTAAAATGTAAATAAAAACAGAATGGAATGATTTGCAAAT
>JAOUQY010000051.1:840574-854078 GCA_028566355.1 Doras micropoeus
TTGAATATGGGTTGAAAAGGATTTGCAAATCATCGTATTCTGTTTTTATTTATGTTTTACACAACATCCCAACTTCACTGGAACTGGGGTTGCATTTTAATCTGTTTTAATTTTAGATGTTAACTATGGTAAAGATAATTTCTGTCTTTACTGTTTTTACAGACATTTCCTGGCACCAGAAAATTACCATTTTTTTTTTTTTTTTTTACAGTTTTTATTTGCAGCTTATGTTACAGATAATTACAGTTTTTCTTACAGACATTTTCTGGCACCCCCTGCTGCAAGAAAATTACTGTTTTATTATGATATATTTTTTTTACAGTGTAGAATGTAATTACATAATGCATAAAACTAATGTAGTATATAGAACTTAAAACAATTATTAATTGTAAATATTATATATATGTTAAGATAAATTAAAATTCATATAAAACAATTTTTATATTAAAAAATTAAGAAAATCGTTCCATGAAAATATAATTTGTAATTATAGTTTAATTTTAAAAATATTATACGAACTTAAATTTTAATAGGTAATCGGCTAGAACAAAAATGTTTAGTTTTCTGAACCTTTTACAGTGTATAAACAAACAAATAACCTCAAGTGACAGCATAAAAATAGATTTCAATATGCAGTCATTTCTTCCCAAAAAGTAAACCAATGTTTAGAAATGAGGTGGGTAGAAATACACACTATAATTTGATAATGTGCAACCACCTTTAGCAACAATAAAAAAGTAAACATTTCATAAAAATTTCTGTAGTCTCTCAAATTGTTTTAGAGATGTTTTGGCCTACTAATCTTTACAAAATTGATTCAGATCTTTGTGGTTTGAGGGCATTTTTTATGAACAGCTCTCTATTTCTCTTAAGAACCTGCTACAACATTTCTGGAGTTGAGGTCTGTCTTGACCTTTCCAACATCATGACTTGTTCCTTCTTCTCTGGGTTTTCTGTTCCAATTCTTGCCTAGTTACCATAGTTGACTGGGATGGATGACTCTGTGAACCTAATCTGCTTGCTGGTTGGTTTTTCTCCATCACTATTTTAGTGTAGAGTCTACACAAATGTTAAAATAAATAACATAAAATGTTGTTCACTTTATACAAACATGTCCCATGAGAGATTGATATACAAGATTTTTTTGCCTATTCTTGCTGTATACAAGACTTGAGCTGCTCAACAGTCTGTGGTTGCTGTTGTCTGATTCATCTCTTCATGATGTGCCATACATTTTCAATAGAAGACAGATCTGGACTGCAGGCAGGCCAGTCAAGCACATGAACTCTATGTTATGTAACTCGTGCAGAATGGTGCACGGTATTGTCCTGCTGAAACAGACATGGAGGCCATGTGAAAAGATGTCATCTTGATGGTAGCATATGACCCTCCAAAATACCAATATAAGCCTGCGCATCAATGGTACCTTCACATATATGGAGTTTACCCATGCTGTGGGCACTGATGCACCTCCCTGCTATCACAGATTCCAAGATTGGTTATCTTGGCGTGTAGAATCTCAAAAACATCCCAAAATCAAACAGAAATGTGGACTTGTCTAACCACAGAAGGTGTTTCCACTTTCTTTTGGTCCTCAAATGTCTTCAGACCCAGAGAAATCACAAAAAGAATATATGGCTTCCTCTTTGCATAATAGTTTCAGATTGCATTTGATGCAGCAGTAGACTGTTAGAAAGTACTCCAGAGCCCATGTGGCTATGTCCATCATGGGTAGCATGATGGTTTCTCAAACAATACCATCTGAGGGAGCAATATTTCCCCTGACCTCCTAAATCTTTTCATGATATTATGAAATGTAGATAAGAGGCCTAAATTCTTTGCAGTCTTGTGCTGAGAAATGTTGTCTCTGAACTGACTGACAATTCTCTCATGAAGTTCGGCACAAAGTAGTGAACCATGACCCATCCTTGCTTGCAAAGACTAAGCCTTTGGTGGATGCTCCACTTATACTCAATCTTGATGTCCTCACCTGTTACCAGTCAAACTGCTAATTATGGAACCTTCTTTTATGCCCCAAACCTGTGCAGCCCTTTGGGGCTGACAACACTCCATTGTTGACCCAAAGTAAAACTCACCACATATCTTTAAAAAGGCCCAAGTCATGGGATTTAGTAACATAAAAACTATAAACAACCAATAATCAGTCTACAGGCTCTCTCAGGCTCTCTCTGCAGAAGGAATCTGGAACTTCAAAGCTCTTCAGTTCAAGGACCAGGTGAATGTCATGGTCAACTAATCAAGGACTCAACTAATCAAACTAATCAAGGTCTCCCTCAGAACTCTATCCGACCACTACAGCTCATCCAGAATGCAGCTGCCCATCTTGTCTTCAACCTCCCCAAGTTTTCACACACTACCCCCTTACTCCGCTCCCTCCACTGGCTTCCAATAGCTGCCCGTATCCAGTTCAAAACCCTGACCCTCGCCTACAAGGCAAAAACTGGACCTGCACCCACATACCTCAAAGCACTCATCACCCCTCGCACTGCACCTCACTCCCTTCAGTCCTCCAGCACTGCCCGACCGATTCCACCATCTACCAAGGGCAAACACTCCTCACGACTCTTCTCCGTTTTGGCACCGAGGTGGTGGAGTGAGCTTCCTCTAAGTGTCAGAACAGCCGAATCTCTGTCCATATTCAAATGACGTCTTAAAACTTTTCTTTTCCAAAGATTCCTAAACTAGGTATTCTTTTCATTAAAAAAGAAAATAATACAGACCTGATTGTACTCTTAATAGACATCTGACCTAGTATCAGAATATATTTGTTGATGGTGACCTCAAAGCACTTTTTGTAAGTCGCTCTGGATAAGGGCATCTGCTAAATGCCTAAATGTAAATGTAAATGTAAGGAGCACCTGGAAAAAGGAACAAGCAGGGCACAGAGAAGACACAGCTCCATAACACTTTTCAGTCTCATTTGGCCCCTATCCCAATTTTTTCTTCACTGTGTTGCAAGTGTCACATTCTATTGTTTTTTATATTTACAAAATATAATTAGGTTTGTCAGTGAAAACACTGAAAATGTTTTCTTTGTACATTATCAGTTAATTAAAAGTTTAAGCAATTTAACAAATGACAGTTCTTATTTTTTTTCTTTTTTATTATGAAAAACTACGAAAATATAAAAATAAGCCACAAAATAGTAGGCCACGTAAAATGACAGAGAGGGGTCAGCAGATGCTGAGGTCGCAACTTTCTGCAGTCAATTGCTACAGACCTCCAAACTTCATGTGGCTTTCAGATTAGTTTAAGACCAGTGCGTAGAGAGATTCATAGAATGGGTTTCCATGGCCCAGCATCTGCATCCAAGCCTTACATCACCAAGTGCAATGCAAAGGGTCAGATTCAGTGGTGTAAAGCACGCTGCCACTGGACTGGAGTGACGAATCATGCTTCTCCATCTGATAAACGAGTCTGGGTTTGGTGGTTGCCAGGAGAACGGTACTTGTCTGACTGCATTGTGCCAAGTTTGGTGGAGTTGGGCTCAGCCCCTTAGTTCCAGTGAAAGGAACACTTAATGCTTCAACATACTAAGAGACTTTGGACAATTTCATGCCCCCAGCTTTGTGGGAACAGTTTGGGGATGGCCCCTTCCTGACCACAACCCAATAGAACACCTTTGGTATAAATTAGAGAGGAGAATGCAAGCCAGGCCTTCTCGTCCAACATCAGTGTCTGACCTCACAAAAATGCTTCTGGAATAATGGTAAAAAAGTCCTATAAACACACTCCTAAACCTTGTGGAAACCCTTCCCAGAAGAGTTGAAGCTGTTGTAGCTGTAATGGGTGGTCAGACATCATATTAAACCCTATGAATTAAGAATAGGATGTCACTAACATTTGTATGCTTGTAAAGGCAGACAAGCAAATACTTTTGGCAATATAGTGTATCTGGAATGGGGTTTTATGTTATGGTGTCTGCCACTGAAATAGGGTGGGATGTGGCCAGCTAGAAGAGTGGAGGGTAGAGTGGCAGGGATTGACAGCATGCCACACACTCTTGGCATTGTTTAATTAGTTTAAATATTGTTGTTTGCTGTTAGCATTTTTTGTAAACATATTTTTAGTTTCCCTACTGTGTCTAGTATAAGCTACCCTCTTTCTTTCTTGCCTGTTAACATGGTGAATCATACTGTCAGCACTCCTTTTCATAATCATCTCATACATGCTTAACTCACTGAGCATACTCATTGATTGAGCTAACTCAGATCAGCTGTTCTGTAACCAAAATCTCTGGGTTTCCCATTTTGGGGTTCATCAAAGAAGTCAGAGTTTTCTGGAATACCCCCAGGGTCATGGGGTTGCAAACCAAGCCCAAATTATCACCCTTCCACCACCATGCCTGACAGTTGATATGAGGTTTTTGTGGTGATGCGTTGCATTTGGTGTTTGCCAAACAAAGAACTGTGCATGAAGACCAAACCTCTCCATCTTGGTTTCATCAGATGAAAGTATAATGTCTGAGCATTAAATGATCTGGTCTTGGACTGAATTTGCTGGAATGCCCACTGATTAAATGTCTTCAAGGGTCCCTCTTCGCAAACAATCCTTTTCATTGTAGAAACGTGATTTTAAAATTGTTTGTGGATGGTTTATAAACCTTTCCAGATTGATGAGCAGCAACAGTTGCTTCTTCGAGGTCATGGCTGATGTCTTTTCTTCTTGGCATGATGTAGATACAGACCTGAGTGGTCTAAAACACAAAAACTGCCAAAAGTTTTACTTTTATACAGGCAATCACATTTCTTGATGATAAACTACTTTTGTGCATTCCATTAGTTCCATATTTCTACTAATTACTCTCTTAATGATTAGGGAAGTAGAAAGGGTCTAATTATTTTTCCCACATGGTTTCTGAATGTTGGTTTCCTTTTTGGATAAACATCACTACAAATTGAAATCTCTTGTGTGTTTGCTGTCACCTGAGGTTATTTGTTTGTTCATACAAGTTGGTGAGAACCATACAATGGTTATTTATAGATGTCTTGCAACCTCATCCACATCTCACATGGCCCCAAGTGAGTCTGTAAGTGTGATTGAAAAAGTCCCACCTTCAAGTCCATGCTAAAGTTCAAAGTGAGTTGGTATAGGATTGTGTGTGCTGAACATAGAATCGTTGGTAATTTAATGGTGGTCCAAATCTCCATTAATGCTTCCAATATATACTCTATATCTCTTTCAGGATCATGACCTTCACACTGAAGAGTGTTTGGCAATTAATTGCTCCAGCAGCACCTGTTCGATGATTCCCTCTGTATTGTGGTCCCCCACAAGGAGCCATCACCGACAGGCATATTGTAGCTGCTGGCTGAAAATAGGGTTTGCCTGCTGCATTATATTACAGTGAGTGGAAGCATCAGTGGTTTTGCTCTGGGGACTGGCTCCAGTATGCTGATGGCCGGCAGTTGGTATGCAGTTATCTGTGCCACCCCTGAAAGGAGGACCAGGAGGCAGGCAGCCCACTGATCATCTGGACAGTCCCACACCCTTGTAGACTGCTCAAAAAGCTTGACAAATGCTTCTGCATTATCCTGTGGACCCATCTTGGGAAGGGTCAGGAGAGGCACTGAAGTGGTGGCTGCTGCAGTGGGTGCCAAAGTGCCAGGCATGTGCAGCAGGTCCCTCAGTGCATGCCTGTCTTCTGCCTGTGCCGAGAGCAGGGCAAGGAAGCAGCGCTCAGGGTGTCCCAAAGCAATAGGAGGGGGTTTGTCTGGTCCTGCAAGTCCATGAGGGTCTGGATAAGGCTGCCCAGTGGCATGGGTTCCATAATGGCTTCTGAATAAAGGGTCCCAGGTTTCGACCCCAGTGTAACAAAGAAGGGACTCACGAGACAGGGTGGAAGAACTCAACACAAGGTGTATTTATTAACAACCAAAAAATTTGCTTTTTAACATGTTTATACCTCAAAGTGTCCCTCAGTGCACACACACACACACAGATCTAATCACTCATCCACTGCCACACCATTTTGTACAATTATGATGAGCAGAAAAACACCTCAGTATGCATAACATGTCTAACCTTGAGGCGGATGGGCTATGACTTCAGAAGACCATGTCAGGTTCCATTTTGTTAGCCAAGAACAGAAAGCTGAGGCTGCAGTGGGCATGAGCTCACCAAAACTAGACAGCTGAAGATTGGAAAAACATATCCTGGTCTTTTGAATCTTGATTTCTGAGGCACACAGATGGTAGATTCAGAATTTGGCACCAACAGCATGAATCCAAATTGGTTTTATGAACATGACAATGAGTTAAATTTTTTCCTGCTACATGATCACCTGCCAGAGAGTTGAGTACTCCAGTATGCTGGCGGCCTGCAGTTGGTATTCAGCGAGCTGTGTCTCCCCTTAAAGGAGTTGCAGGAGGCATGCGGCCCACTGCTCATCTGGTCAGCCCCATGCGCTGCCCTGTAGACTGCTCAAAAAGCTCATCCCAATGGTGCTACCAACCCAAAAGAACAACATTGGGATATGGCAGAATGGGAGATTTGGAGCATGAAAATGCACCTGAATTCTGCACGAATGGCATAATCCAATCATGTCAACATGGCCCAGAATCTTAATGGAATGTTTCCAACATATGGTGGAATCCATGCCATGAAGAATTGAGGCTGTTTTAGATATAAAGTTTGTCCCTACCCAGTATTAGTATAGTGCTCCTAATAAAGAGCTCCATGAGTGTAGGTTTAACACTATGACACAGTGAAGTCTTTTATAACCTGTGTTGAACAGAAGAGTGTATTCAGTGTTATGAGCTGTATGTCAGTGTTACATTCCCCTATTTAGTCTAGGGATATTAAGGGTGTAACAGCTGAGTATGCAATGAAATTATGTGACATAACAACAATAGCCTGTAAAGAATAGCATTAATCTTTACTGTGAAAAGTCAGAGCAAGTTACAAAATATATAGAATGACAATTTGACAAAGAATGTCATTTAGAATTCACAGGCTAGAAAACAAGGTTCACCCTCAAGATAAAATTAGAGGTGTTATTTACATAAAATCAAAAACAGCACAGTATAGCCAGTGCCTCAATCTGCTGTTTATGGTGGACAGTGGATGGTGCCAAAAAAAAGAACACAATAAAAGTTTCTTGCCTAACAAACCAAAAACCCATAACGTATCCAAATTACAGTAGGCAGCACCCGCCCCTTACCTAGTGTGTACATGGAATTCTCCTACATGCAATATATGTAGGCAACAAGCTTGCTGCCCACTCAATAGTACAAGCAGGAGAGGGTGGAAATGAACAGATGAACAGACTGCACATTAACAGACCAATGAACAATGCATCAAAACTTCTCAGCCAGCACACATATCATGCCGACTCTCTCATGGCATCCACCCTCTCTCTCTTTTTCTTCCTGGTTCCTGTGTCATTTTTATCTGTGGGACCCTGCCCCTTCTGATGCCAGGGTGGAACACCATAGGTCGACAGACAGATGGAGGCAGAAGATCCAATGGGCGAACATGCGGATGATAACCAATCTGCCGCGAACACATCATCTGATGACAAAAATTTGGGAAAACACAGAAAGAAAGGAAAACAAAAATACATGTACATGCTGTGCACGTAACAGTCAGCATCCAATAAAATCCATGAAGTCCTTATGGCTTTCCTTAGATGAGCTTGTAGAGGGCAGTTTAGATTTATTTCTGGACTCTAGAAATGTCCTTTTATCAGTCATCACTTGGCATAGATGCTGGATCAGCTTCAGCTGGGTATGCCATTTCAGGATTGCTGTACAGATTAACACATGCCTGCTAGTCAGGAAATACAGAGGAATTGACGGAAACTTTGTGTTAGCACCTAATGAGGGAACTCAATTCAAGCTAGTAGCAATGGAAGTCTAATTGCTTCCAAAATGTCTGAAAAGATGAAAGGACAATACAGTATAGTAGGCTATCACTAGATTTGGAGGTTGTCTATAGCTCTGACTATAGCCACAAACTGTTATACAGTTAGAGCCAAGGTACAGATGAGGTCTGGAATGTGCATGAGCTTATAAGAAGAAATGGAACAATGGTCATATACCAATGATATTTATAAACCCCTTTACAGAGAAGTTGGGACACTTTCTAAAATATAATAAAAACTGAAATCTAATTCTAAGTCACTTCAACCTTTATTTAATAGACAAAAGGCCTAAGAAAAAAATTTTAATTTTCAATGATGAACTTAATTCACTTTGTTAACTATAAACACATTTAGAAATTGATGCTTGCAACACACTCAACAGAAGCTGGGACAGAGGCATAATAAGACAAGTAATACAAGCAAAATGGTAACAGGTGAGGTCATCAAAATTGATTGCAAAAGGAGCAGCCACCAAAGGCTTAGACAAGAAAGGATGGGTCATGGTTCATCACTTTGTGCCAAACTTCATGAGAGAAATATCAGTCAAATACAATGTTTCTCAGCACAAGGTTTGCAAAAATTTAGGTCTTTCACCATCTACTGTTCATAATATCATGAAAAGATTCAAGGGGTCAGGGGAAATCTTGGTGTGTAAAGGCCAAGGGTGAAGCTCACTGCTGAATGTGCGTGACCATTGAGCCATCTGGCAGTATTGACATCATTTTACCATGATGGATATAGCTACATGGGCTCTGGAGTACCTTAGAAAATAATTTTCACTTGACACAGTTCACCACTGCATCAAGAAATGCAACCTGAAACTGTATTACGCAAAGAGGAAAATGCAGAAATGCAGATGGGTTCTCTATTCATGTTTCAGCTATGTGCCAAAGATGAAAAAGACCATCCAGACTGTTACCAATGAAAAGTGCAAAACCCAACAATCTGTGATGAAAACGCTGATATCACATAGACCCACACTGAAATCACATAGTACCACAATTAACTGTATTTCCTTTGTATTATATTCATCATATCAACTGGACAGGCTAGTTCTAAAGTTTGACTGCTGCTTTTGATGGTGCAATCCTATAGAAGAGCTACTGTAGCAGAAATTGTGGAGAAGTCCATGCTGGCCATGATAGAAAGATGTTAGAACACACAGGGAAGTCTGCATTAGCTGAAAACCAGTTAGGACTGTTGCAGAGACACTGGTGATCTCTGGAATAATCACTGGAAGAATCTGACAGGCCTGGCTTTTTTCTTTTTTTCTTTTGGTTTTTCCACAATTTTCCTACCAAACAGGGAGGGTGAAAGCTATCACATGCTTCCTCCAAGACATGTGAAGCTACACTCACCCACTTTTGTGTTCATAAGCTCACAGACACCCATAATTGGCTAGTGTCACTGTGATTGATATTGAAGAGAGAGCATGCCACCCCTCCCTCCCTGAGAACATGGCCAACTTTACTTTCTTGAGTTCCCAGTCACTGATGACTGTCACATCATCGGTTTCAAATTTGTAATCTCCAGATGATATGGCAAACACTTTTCTGATGTTCTCATTATGTCTTTACCAAAAATGTGATTGGCTCTTTTCTTTGAAGGGAAGGGCTTATGTAAAATACCTGCCATATTGAACAATACATACTGCTACAGACATTGTGGAAGTGGGGGCATGGCCGAGCACCATTGTGTGAATGAAGAGCAGAACCAGGGGAGATAAGTGGTAAGTAGTGTGTAGCGTTGTAGTGAGTGGCATTGGAGATAAAGGAGGAACAGATGCATGCCGGGAGAGAGAGAGCTGAGACACTGAGATGCGTGTGTGTGTGTGTGTGTGTGTGTGTGTGTGTGTGTGTGTGTGTCAGAGCATGAAAGTGTTGAACTGAAAAGCTTAGGTTGGCAAGTAAATAAAAATAAACCCAAAAGCACTGGCACATGGCTTATTGTAAAAGAAAGCAACTATATATATATACTATAGTTTATGGTGTATTGACTAAGTAATAGAACAAACCAAGTTCCCTGTTTGGCACAATATTAATCACAGGCTTATTAAGCATCAGTGAAATGAATTTAGTATACTGACACATCATTATAATCACAAAACTTGTTTCATGGCACTGTGTCACCTCACCTGAAATGGGAACAATCGTTCAGGAGGAGCATTGTCTTCTGGCATTACAATCTCAACACACTTAATCTTGTCAATGTCAACAGATCCCTTTAATCCTTTCTTTTTCTGCATTCAAAAGGATTAACTAAAGTTAGTAAAGAAGTAATTGTAATAAAATAATTAGATTGCACTGGGGTTTGATCATTACATAAAAACACAACTCTCTTCACTAGAATATAAATTACTGTGGTGAACATTTAAAATATTAAAATACATTTCTTACCCCTTTTTCAAAGTCATAGTCGTAATATGCAATCTTTTCCTGTGTCAGAACAAACAATCTCTCTTTGTAGTTTAAGGGTGATGTTTTCTTCTTTTGTTGAGAGCGCTTTATGAATACCTCCTCCAGAATGATATCTGACATTGTTCATTCAGATTTTTGACGTTACCTTAAAAAATGCTGTTAAATAAAGGAATTAATTAAATAAAACTACATATTAATTAAATAAATAAAAATACACACACACATACACACACTCGTGACTGAATGAACTGTGCACATAGTGTCATGTAAATGGACTATATGGAGTCAACACTCAAATTGAAATTCTACTACTTTAAATTTACAAAATTTACAAAAATATGTTCAGTATAGCCAAATAATTCAGTCAGTTTTACTTACTAGATAGTAATATCAGTTACATACTGTAAAATGATAACTAGGTGTTTGCAGACTGACTAGCACTTGAAGTTAATTTTAAAATGTCTGTTAGTTTATTGTATTTTGCAGCACAATCATGGACCTCTTTGACTTTCCTTTTTTCCTTACTACTCCACTTGGCCTCTTCTTGCCTCTTCTCATTAAACTAGATTCAATTCTACAACCCCAATTTAAAAAAAGTTGGGATGCAATGTAAAATGTAAACAGAATGGAATGATTTGCAAATGTCATAAACCCATTTTTTATGCAAAATAGAACACAGAACATATCAGATGTTGAAAGTGAGACAGTTTACCATTTTATGTTCTTTTAACAACACTCTTTAAAGGTCTGGGAATTGAGCATCCCAGTTGAGTTTTATGAGAGGAATGTTGTCCCATTTTTGAAGGATTCTAGCTGCTCAACAGTCCTAGGTCGTGTTTGCTGGATTTTTTGTTTCATGATGTGCCAAAAGTTTTCTTTTGGTGAAAGGTTTAGAATGCAGGCAGGCCAGTTCAGCCCAGACTCTTCTACTGTGAAGCCATGCTGTGGTGATGAATGCAATATGTGGTTTACTGTCTTGCTGAAATATGCAAAGCCTTCCCTGAAAAAGATGTCCGGGATGGAGCATATGTTGTTCTAAAATCTCTATATACTATTCAGCATTGATAGTGCCTTTCCAAGTGTATAAACTGCCCATGCCATAGGCACTAATGTAACCCCATACCATTAGAGATGCAGGCTTTTGAACTATGCACTGATGGAGCTGGATGGTCCCTCTCCTCTTTAGTCCCAGGACACAGCACCTGTGGTTTCCAAAAAGAAGAGAAGAGGCGCCTTTCTTGATCATGTTGACATATGGCTTCTTCTTTGAAGAAGCTTTAATACAGCTTTAATTTGCACTTGTGGATTGCATGGCAATCTTTGTTCACAGACAATTTACATTTACATTTAAGGCATTTAGAAGATCCTCTTATCCAGAGCGACTTACAAGAGTGCTTAGGCGTTAACTTGGAATATTCAAAGCTAAGGCAGGTAGATCTGAATTCAAGCTACTTTGAGCAAAGATACTGCTAGAATTTAGCCCTATACTACCTTATAAACATTACAAGTAAAATCAAGTCCTAAAACCCAAGTATTCCTAAACTACACAAAAGGTTGGATACAAGTCGAGCTGCAGCATTCTGGATTGGTTGCAGAGGCCTGATGGCATGCATAGGAAGACCAGCCAGGAGGGAGTTGCAGTAGTCAAGTCTTGAGATGACAAGAGACTGAACAAGTACTGGGTGGCCTCCCTTGAGAGAAATGGTCAAATGGAGTGAATGTTGAGTCTTTCCATGTTACCTGGTAGGAGCACCCTTCCAGGTAGGACTTGAACCACTTCCATGCAGAGCCAGCGATGCCAAGGTTAGAAAGGATGGACTGAAGGATATCATGGTTGACTGTGTCAAAGGCAGTGGAGATCAAGAAGAATCAGGACCGATGACAACCCAGCTGACCATGCAGCATGGAGCTTCTCTGTCACTGCAATGAGTGCAGTTTTAGTGGAATGTGCCAGTTTGAAGCCATACTGGTTTGGGTCCAGAAGTTGGTTCTGGGAGAAAAGGAATGGCAGCTGATTGTAGACAGCACATTCAAGAATTTTTGAGAGGAAAGAGAGGGGGGAGAGAGACCAGTGTCTGTAGTTGCTGATTGGTCCTCAGTTGAGAGAGGAGAAAAGCAGGTTAGATATGTGGGTGAGGAGATGGGAAGGTGTTCAGTCGTCACAGGAGCCAGGGAGAAGGAGTGGCAAATTATGCTGACCTTCTCCTCAAAGTAGTTAACAAAATCCTTAGCAGTGAGAGAGGTGGGTGAAGGAGGAGGGGGAGGATTGAGCAGGGAAGATAAGACAGTTACAGTGATTTCTGGAAGACTAAGTCCATGCAGTGAGTCCATGCAGTGGTTTCCTGTACAGAATCATGCCTGTTTTTGAAGCAGTGCCACCTGCGGGCCCAAAGATCATGAACATCGACCTTCAACCTTATCCCTTGCGTACAGAGATTTCTCCAGATTCTCTGAATCATTTGATGATATTATGTACTGTAAATGGTGGGATATCCAAAATCGTCACAATTTTATGTTGAGGAACATTTTTCTGAAACTGTTCCACAATTTTTAGGCACAGGTTTTTGCAGATTGGTGAACCTCTGCCCATCTTTACTTCTGAGAGACTCTGCCTCTCTGAAATGCTCTTTTTATACCCAGTCATGTTACTGACCTGAGTCATCACTTTCAACAACTGATATGTGTTCTATGTTTAATTGTGAATAAAATGTAGGTTTATGAGATTTGCAAATCATTGCACAGTGTCCCAACTTTTTTGGAATTGGGGTTGTATAGGGTATGCAGTCTGCAAAGTATTATACTTCTTTTGTGTTTGTGTTAGAGCTTAGATCTTATTATCTTAGTCTAGCTATTTATCTTAGTTATTTCAATAAATGACAGGAAGCAATGAAATTATATAGAGGCCAGAATAAACACTGCATAGTAAATAACACCTCAGTAGCTAAGAATTTGCAATTTGATCTGTAGTTAATGGAAAGATGAGCAAGCATAAAGATTTGAGAGACCCTAATTGTCATGTGCCATCAAAGAGGGTGACACCAAAGTTTTTGTGCAGTGTTTCAGCAGATACTATATATATATATACATACATACATCATTTTAGACCACAATAATTTATTACTATTGTGTAGGGCCTCCTTTTGCAGCCAATACAGCGTCAATTCGTCTTGGGAATGACATATACAAGTCCTGCACAGTGGTC
>JAOUQY010000051.1:854178-868175 GCA_028566355.1 Doras micropoeus
CCCTACACCATACTAATAAATTATTGTGGTCTAAAATGACAGGTGTTTCAGTTTCATTGTCTAACCCCTGTATTTGTTGATGGTGACCTCAAAGCACTTTTTGTAAGTCACTCTTGATAAGGGCGTAAATGCCTAAATGCCTAAATGTAAATGTTAATGATGACTGCAATGTCTGATACACAAGATGAGAGTGTATTGAGTGATAATGACAATCATGACTGTCTGATGTTTTCACACTTTCTGCCTTTGAGCATTTCTGAAATTTGTTTTTAAAAAATGAAGGGTAAATGGTCTGTCTGCTTGTCACATGCAGAGATAGCTCAAAGTTGTCTCCCTGATCAGCTTTCAACCCAAGCTCCTGAACTTGTAGCTCTTACTAATGCCTGCATACTTGTTACAGGTGCTAGCAATATAATCTACACAGGTATGCTTTTGGTGTTGTACATAATTTGGAAAGCTTTAGTGTCCATACAGGCCTCAGGCTTCCGGACAGGTTGAACATTAAAACCAGACTTTGAAATAAAGAATGGCAAACTTACACCAGAGTGCATTGTCATGGGTGGATGCAATACCAGCTGATCTGTGTAGCATTCATTCAAGGGGGTACATGTCATTGCGCCTGGACAGTGGGTGATGATCAAAAATCAAACAGCTCATACTTTGGAGGCTAAATCAAAAGGGAATTTCAAGGTCTGTTAGTGTCTGATGCAGCGGTGTTGTGTCAGAAACATGCCTCACACTGTAAAGTGGTGTTACTGCCTAACACCTGCCTAGGAACAATTTGGGTGGCTCTGAGAGGAGAGCTTTGAAAGGATCCAATGGCATTTATGCTGTGGGATTTAGTGTTCCCTACTAGCAGAGAAAGTTGGTAAACCTTTATAGTGGTGAAACATCTAGTCAGTTTATCTATGCTTGTATCTTGTCTTTTGCAAGATACTGCTATCTCTTGTGTGTGTTTACAGGAACTAGTGAAGTGTATCTAGAGTTGGTGCAGGTACTGCGAAAAAACCAAGAGTCTGCTACTGGATTCATTGTATATCCACTTGCTCCTAATTGGCCTCACGACACACCTCAATGTTGTCCTTCTCCTGTGTGTGCTGCATTGAAGCTATTCTCACCATCATCACAACACAAGAGACTGACAGTTAAATATTAAGTTACGTTCAATAAGAATCTCCTTCTGAGCAAAAAAGAGTCATAATCACTGGTTTTACATTTATAATAATGCATACATCAGCCAATCAGCCATAACATTAAAACCACCTGCCTAATATTGTGTATGTCCACTTGTGCCACCAAAACAGCTCTGAACTATTCAGGCATGGACTCCACAAGGCCTGTAAAGGTGTGCTGTGTTATCTACCACCAAGATGTTAGCAGTCCTGCAAGATGCAACCTGGGGCCTCCATGGATCTGACTTGTTTGTCCCACAAGTCTCACAAATGATTGAACAATTTGAGATCATGGGAATTTGGAGGCCAAGTCAACACTTTGAACTCTTTGTCATGTTCCTCAAACTATTCTGAAAGAGGCCCCTGCCATTAGGGAATACCGTTGCCATGAAGGGGTGTACTTGGTCTGCAATAATGTTTAGGTAAGTGGTACAAAGTTACATCCACATGAAAGCTAGGACCCAAGGTTTCCTAACAGAACATTGCCCAGAGCATCACACTGCCTCCACCAGCTTGCCTTCTTAACCTAGTGTATCTTCTACAGTAGCTTTCCTGTGTGATTGGACCAGTCAGGCTAACCTTTGCTTTCCACACACATCAATAAGCCTTGGGCACCCATGACCCTGCTCATCATTCACCTGCTGACCTTCTTCAGACCACTTTTGGTCTGCATACCAGGAACACCCAACAAGACCTGCCATTTTGGAGATATTCTGACCCAGTCATCCAGCCATCACAATTTGGCCATGGCCAGTGCTGCTCAGATTCTTATATTTGCCCATTATCCTGCTTCTGACACATCAAATTTGAGAACTGACTGTTCACTTGCAGCTTAATATATCCGACCCCTTGACAGGTGCCATTGTAACAAGATAATCAATTTTATTCACTTCACTTGTCAGTAGTTTTAATGTTATGGCTGATCAGTGTATGTTGCTACTGGGCCTAAAGGGTTTAATTAGATATTTTAAGAGGTCTACTTCTAGGATGTTTTTGACCATACTACAAACATATTATTGTGTTGAGCATATTGACCAAGTTAACAGTGACTGGTTTGATTGAAATATACCTGGTTAGGTGAAATATTACTGCGTTTCATGATTGTTATTCTCCTGTTATCTTGTGTCATGATTCATGGCAACTGTATGTTGTGACTCTAAGACCAAGACACAAACACAGGTAGCACAGACTACCTTTATGTTGACTCCTCATGTTACACGTGCATCTGATGTGACATTCATTTTATGATTGATATGTGAATATATGTATAATAATGCACAATTTGCCCTGCTGCTCCTAATGTTCACTCTTAACCTTACTTCTGAAGCACTGTCTCCCAGAGCACAATTCCCACCCATCCAGTACTTTGACGAGCTGCCAGTCAGGGAGGGTGAAGCCATCACATGCTTCCTTCGAAACACATGACGCGTGATTGGACAGTGTCGCACTGATTGACGTGGGAAAGAGCGTTTGATGCCCTTCCCACCCTGAGAGCATGGCCAATCTCTGAGCTCCCGGCTATGGGCAGCTATAGCATCACCCAGATTCAAACTAGCAATTTCCAAATGATAGGGTAAAAGCGCTGCCGCTGCACCACTTGGGAGCCGTCTCCCGGACATCTCTAATCCTATCTGTGATCTGTCTATCGCTCGCATCTGGTTATGTCCCACCTGCTCTGAAATTAGCTGCTGTCACCCCCATTATCAAGAAAACAGGTCTTGACAGTTCAGCTATGGATATCTTCTGAACTTGCCATTTGTCGACAAAGTTTTAGAGACAATCGTGGCCACTTAGCTGCTGGACTTTCTGAACAATCTTTTTGAGACTTTTGAATCAGGTTTCTACCCCATCATAGCACTGAAACAGATCTTCTCTACATTTTAATGATCTTCTCCTGTACTCTGACTCTGGTTCTGCTGCCATTCTCCTACTACCTGAGCTCACTGCAGCTTTTGACATAGTTCATCATAATATTCTAATTTCACAACTCTCAGAAATTCATTTTACTGGCACTATTCTGTTCTGGTTCAAATCATACCTAACAGACAGGACCACTTCATTTGTATAGGGAGGCATAAGTCTGATATGGCCCCTGTTAATCAGGGTATTCCACAAGGATAGGCCCCTTGCTGTTTATCATCTATATCCCTCTCAAATTCCATTGCTATGTCTTGTCTTGTATATCTTACTCTTATTCAGGAATTAAATGCCTGGCTAAGTGACAATTTCAATTTTAAAAGACTGAATTTCTGATTACAGGTCCCAAATCATTTTCCCATTCTGCAGTTGTGTACTGGTAGTTAGTGACACCCCTATCAGACCCTCCACCACTGCACGTAACCTCTGAGTTCTCTTTGACACTTGTCTTTCATTTGAACCACATATTAAATCACTTACTACATCTGCATTTCCATCTCCATAACATTACCCACCTCCTCTCATTGCTGTCTCTCAAGGATGCTGAGATCCTGGTCACTGCCCTTGTTACATCAAGGTTAGATTATTGCAACTCTCTTGTCTATGGTTTACCCTCCAAGTCTCTCTGTCTCTTCCAGCGTATACAAAATTCTGCTGCAAAAGTCTTGTTATCCCCTAAAAATTCTGCACACATCACTCCCAACCCTTCATTAGTTGCGTTGGTTGTCTGTAGTTAAACACATCGAGTATGGAGAGGAATTCTTGCCAAAACTGAAAAGCAATTGCCAAAGTGCCAAAACATGAAATGCAATGTACACAATGTATTGTTTTTCCATAGTGACATGCAGAATACATGCCAAAATAAAAAACAAAACCACTATTACATCATTTTTTTCACGTTTTTCACATCATGTCACAATTAAATACAATACAGCTCGAAATTGCTTCACTGAAATGCAATGCACATGAGATTGCGTTCAAACATTAACATGCGGAATAGGTGCGAAAATGGAAAGAAAAAGACCCATTACAATGATTTAAGGGTACTTAAAAGAAAAACAATGTGTGTCGATTTGCATTTAAAGAATGAAATGCTGAATTCATGTCAGAATTGAACACTAAGCACCTTAAAATGCAATTAGCTCAACTACATTGTATTCCTCTGTGTGGCACTGTGAATGTGCCAAAACAAAATGCAAAGCGTGTGATTGGATTTCACTGAGGAGCAATCCATGCCAAAATGGAATGTAATCACTGTCCAATCAGAATTTGGGGCGTGGCTGAGAAACAAGTCAGAAGAAATCGCTCATAGCTCTACCTTAATCCAGACAATATGTCTTTTCACAACAGAGGAAAAGAGTGGCTTACTAATTAGACTGCTGAATGGGACAGGTATTGTCAAGCATCTTGATCGTGGTTGTACTGCTGGAGCCTCAATTCCTTAGTGTGTTTTTTGACATTTCAGTTAAGTTTTTGCCACTTACTATAAGGACCTGAGACATGTTCTCTAAAACCCACTCATCTTTGAAAAGCAGATAGGTGTTTGTAACTGCACCTTCCTCAATGTGTAGAATTATAGCATTAATTTCCTTTTAGTCTATTGCAAAAAGACATTTTCTCTGGATTAAGTCTTTCTGGTGACAAAATACAGTCACATGTTTTCCGTTTTCGCTTGGTACATTCACAGCGCCACAGAGAAGAATACAATGCAGTTGAGTTGATTGCATTTTAAGGTGCTTTGTGTTCTTCGCTTTCCTCGGGCATTTGATGTTGCTGATCCCTCTCTCGGGAGCTTCCTTCCTTCTCCTATTTGCTCTTGCTCCTCTCTATCTACCTTTAAAACCCATCTTTTCTCTCAACAACTCCTCTCTTCATCTACCACTACTTCTGATTAATCTTTGTCTGGTTTATTGTTGCTCTTTTTGTGTATCATTTTGGCTTTTCTGTATGTTATTGTTTCTTGTTTGTTTATCTTTGTTTCTTATCTGTTTATTATTGTATCTTGTTTGTTTTTGTTGTTCTTATTGTAAAGCAACCTTTGTGTGAAAGGCACAATATTATTATTATTATTATTATTATTATTATTATTATTATTATTATTATTATTATTACATATACATCTGTTCTCTGTCCATATATGCATATCTCTGTACATTGTGTGTGTGTGTGTGTGTGTGTGTGTGTGTGAGAGAGAGAGAGAGAGAGAGAGAGAGACCATGTTTTTATATCTTTCTTGGGATTAAATGTCCCCACAAGGCTAGGAATATCTGATATTTTGGACCTTTTGAGGACATTTTGCCAGTCCCCATATGGAAAGTGGGGTTTTTTGGTGTAGTATTTAACAAAAAAAAACAAGCCAAAAAGTTATCTTTTAATTTTCATTCATCAAGGTTAAGGTTAAGGTTAGGGTTAGGCAGAGCATTAGTTATGTTATCAATTATATCAGCATATAGCACAAATATAGCAAGACAAAGTTGCTTTGTGCGTGTGTGTGTGTTTGTTTAGGTGAAATGTCAGGACCAAAATCAGACACTGCCCTTACATATCAGGACATCAAAGAAATATCAGAACCTGAAGAATGTCTTGACATTTCTGACCATAAATATCTGTTCATCTACAATTTTTTTTCAGAAAAGTAAAAGAGCAGAAAATTTGCTTTTCATTACTGCTTTATATGCATTATGGTTAGGGTTAGGGTTAGGTGTAGCATTAATTAGCTGCATTTGTAATTATGTCTATGGAATGTCCTGACTTTGATAAAGGAACAAACATGTGTGTGTTTGCATATAAATGTATGTATATTCCATATACAAAGCTTATGTAATGGGCCATTATTTAGGCTATGAATGCTCTTAAACTCTATGTACACAATTAAAATCTATAATCTTGATCACAGCCTGGCAGATAGTCTCCTGATTTCTGCTGATCTACTTTCTGATGAAAGTTAAAGATCTTCACAACAGGTGTTAGATCTAGACCTCAAGTTGTTTCAAACATTCTTGTGCCTTGCATGGAATGCCCACAGGTGGGTCCATCTACTGTTAGCCTGAGTGCAGTTCATCTAGAGGGGCTGTATGTTAGTGGACACCATGTATGTCTAATGGCAAAACCTGAAGTGAGGTTTGGCAAGGAACAAATCTTCACCAATGCCAAGTCAACATATTGCTGATTGTAATGCTCCATGTCAGAGCCAGACAGCCTGCTGTGACAGAATGTGCCACCTGCAATGCTGCAAGACCTTTGTTTCCACTGTTTCTTTTGCTAGTGGATACTCTGCTGGTTTCATCCCTGAGCAAATCAGCTCTTCCAAATGGATAGAGACAGTCAACACCCCAGCTAACCTGTAACGTCATAGGCCCATTGGAATAAATCACCAAGGAGTATAACTTAGCAATTCAGGAAACACTCCAATTAACCTTACAATGCAAGCACCTTGTATACACTTAGGTGGATGCTAGTCCACAAATGATATATACTTCATCAACTGTAGTCGTACTTCATTTATTGGCCTTAAAGAATTCTAGGACAGCAAGCCTGAAGAGCATTCCTTGTGCCCACTATGCACATGAAAGTACTATTCAGACTATTTGGAATTCTCAAATCAACTCTCCAGCTGTCACAGAGATAAGACATGGAAAGCTCCACTGTCTAAACAGAGGCTATCCCATAGGTGGGCTGGACACCCAACCCTTACTATGACATGCCAGTCTATGAATAGTGTCTTCTTTGGAGTAAAAAATCCAGGAAGTATGTGCTGCTGCTACCTTGCCATTATTGCTGCACTGAGGTCACTGGTTGGGGCAAAACAGTGTATGGTCATATCTGAATCTTTCCAGTTAGTCCTAGGGTGTGCCTGGTACCTTATGACATGGCATATGCTAACCAGGTAATTCACACCACCTATGGCTGTTAGGAGGGTTGAAAAAGTTCCCTATATTTGTGTAGTTATAAATGTAGTTCTACTGACCCCAGATAACCACAAAGGTTCCTTATCATTTGAAACCAACCTGGTTCTGCAAGAAGAACCCAGGAAAGATGGCTGTCTTCACTGAAAATGCTACAACACTTTGTGACTTTGTTGAAAGACAGCATGTGTACACACAAGAAGGTATCCAGGTGATTCTCACCACCTCTGGGATATATCTGGGGTTCACAGTACCACAATACCAATTTTAGTTAATAGCTGTCTGGGCACTGATGAAAACACACAATAGGATCCCAATCAGTCAAATGTAAATCCCATTCTCATTTTCACAACAATATCATTCTAACCTGGAAATTAGTATAGGAATCAGTACAGATGGTCAGATTAATGTTCAGATTAAACAGAATACCAGTAAGAAGTGACCAATAAGGAGTATGTATCACTTGAAATTATTCCATAGTATAAACACTCTCTAAAATAATGTGAAATTAACTCTCCTTAAACATACATTTTATTTAACAGCCAATAAACTACATACTGAATAGACGTTTCTTTAATTCATTGTTTATGTTTAGTACATAAAGACATGCAGTATATCCTATTGGTTCTGTGATCTTTAATGTTTTTGGAAACACCGAATGTTGAGAACATATTCTGTCCATCAAAAAAATCAGTTTAGGTCTCAGATAAAACATCATAATAGTATACTGACAATTTACAATGTTCCACACATGGCCCTAGTGCAATGAACTACTGTATAAAACTAAAAAATCTTGTAAGTCAAGAAATTAACAACAATTGACAATATTGTTCTAATACCTGAAAATTTTCTTGTCACAAATTGTTCCATGTTCATTTTCTCATATTTAAATTTTTACAATTATTTCTATTTTCCCATTGCCACTATTGTGCTACAATGACCATAATTTCCATATAGCACATACTGTATATGTATTATTATAAGTCTTCTATTCACTATGCATTCAGGGCTCATTTAAAATATATAATCATATTATCATATGTCCATAGCATATGATTCCTTCTTTAAAGTGAAAAAATAATGAACCAGCAGTCAACATATCATCATAATTATTTGGCTACCCGAACAGGCTGGATCACCTGGTAGCCTGGCAAGTCATAATGGCAACTGCAGCTGCTTATTGGCCATTGTTAACACACTAAACATTTTATCTGTACTGTACTGTACCTGTACTGTACTGTAACATGAAAATGGTCAAGGAAGTGAGATGATAGTTTTGCATGTAATTTTAATTTCCAACGATCAAGTATTTAATTAAAGATTACAAATATTAACTTTGGACTATATTTGTTGCAGAAATTAAGTCACCATTTTTGCTAGGATGCACGAGCTTAAACATGTAGTTATGTTCTGGATGTTTTGATATTAGCAACAATAAAAAAATAAACATATATTAAGAAAGCATTGAATTAAGAAGCTAATGTATATTCTGATATAGTAAGAGGGAAATTTAGTTGCAAGACATTTGTATACATGCTCTATGGGTATATCTTACTGTTGCCATAAATATATCCTTATTAAATTTTGCATTTTGTGCTGCACATTTTAGCAGGGGCCAATAATATAAAAATATATATGTAACATAAAAGCTTGCTGTGTGTTTGTAACAAGACAAAGTATAATGAACACAAGGCCAGCTCGGCCATTAGTGAAGCCATTAAAAAGCTCTTATTTTGAGTACACTCTCACAACATATACAGGTTTTTAAGGAAACAAGCTTATGAAAATATTACAGGTAATATATTAGGCTGGTTATTTATTTTATCTTTAAAAGTTTTTTTTCTTAGGAAACCATTACAACTTGGTCTACATAGTTTGAACATCAATTAGAAAAATAATTATTTTAGACACAAGACAGAAAGTTTCTCGTGTCTTAAGACAAGAAAAATAATAATTCCTACATCAAGAGAACCTCAGAGTGCCTACCTGTTTTCCTCCAGTATATCCTTTGAACTTTAGAAACAATCTTGGTGGTGGTGGCACATACGTTTGACTTCTCTATTCCTCCTATTCAGAAAGTGCCTATGTGCACAACAGTTGACTAAACCCCACCCTTTCAGAGGACTTCTTTACCAGTTCCTCTTTTGCTTCCTGCTAATTTTCATATCACCAGTTGTTTTGCTCTTCAGCACCTATCAGCAGATATTCTCATAGTCTATTTATAACTATAAGCAACTGCAACATAATTCTAAGCTTAAAGTCCATATTACGCTAGCATTATTGAAATAAATTAGGTTACACATGTAGTATTCTAATGACTACAAAAGTCTGCAGTTACAGAACATATATACAGTACATATATAATACATTTTATTTGTATAGCGCTTTTCACAAATCTCAAAGACATTTTACAATAGTTTAAAATCAGAATGAAGAGCATAAAACATGAAAGAAAAGTAAAACAATTAAACAATTATTTAAAATTTAAAATTAGGATGCATCAACTAGATAAAATACATACATATACATACATATATACAGTGCCTTGCAAAAGTATTCATACACCTTGAACTTTTCCACATCTTTTCACATTACACCCACAAACTTAAATGTATTTTATTGGGATTTTATGGGATAGACCAACACAAAGTAGCAAGTAATTGTGAAGTGAAAAGAAACTGATATTACTTTCAAAATCTTTAATAAATAAAAATCTGAAAAATAAGTGTGGCATGCATGTGTATTCAGCTCCTCTGAGTCCATACATTGTAGGACCACCTTTTGCTGCAATTACAGCTGCAAGTCTTTTAGGGTATATCTCTACTAGCTTTTCACATCTACAGGCTGAAATTTTTGTCCAGTCTTTTTTGAAAAAAAGCTCAAGCTCAGTTAGATTGGATGGAGAGCATCTGTAAAAAGCAATTTTCAAGTCTTGCCACAGATTCTCAATGGGATTTAGGTCTGGACTTGAATGGGCCATTCTAACACATCAGTATGCTTTGATGTAAACCATTCTTTCCTTTGAGACAACTGACTGGAGCTGCTGGACCCACATGGAGAGGACATTGAAGGGGTGACACATTGCTTAACGGACTGCTTGAACTTCTGCATGGAAGTTGCTTTTACCACAAAAACTGTGCTCTGCTTTCTGAACAACAAGCCCTGGATTACCAGTGATGTCAAGGACCTCCTCAACCAAAAGAAGAGGATGTTCAGAGACGGAGACAGGACAGAGCTTAAGCGTGTACAGAGGGAACTCAAGGTTTGACTTACAGAGGCCAAGAAGTCCTACAAGAAGAAAGTAGAGCAGAAGCTGCAGGAAAATAGCACGATGGAGGTCTGGGATGCGATGGAAAACATCACAGGCTGCAAGAGTGGCAGTTCAGCAGACGGGGTGTGGACAGAGCAAACCAGTTTAACAACTTTTATAACAGGTTTGACTGTTCTGCTACTGCTGCCCCCTCTTCCTGTCCTCCTGCAGCAGTTATCACCTCCACCAGCACCATCATCGTCAAAATCAGCCGGAATAAATATCCACACCCACAATCCTCCCACCTTCACTGCAGACCAAGTCAGTATAGAGCTGAGGAGACTCTGCCCCAGGAAAGCAGCAGGCCCAGACAAGTTGTGCCCTAGAATGCTCAAGCCATGCACTGACCAACTGGGGGAGCCCCTCCACCACGTATTCAACCTGAACCTGCGTCTCGGGAAGGTTCCGGTCATGTGGAATTCTAGAAGTCAATGCAGGTCCTTCACAACCAATTTCTGAAAGAACACTTCACAGGAAACTGCATACTATTACGTGTGGAGCATGTAAAAGGACTTTGCTCCCTTCTGCTCACACAGTTGCCCGGGTACAGTGAGCAAAGAGACACAAAAATTGGACTGTTCATGTCTGGAAACATGTTATCTGGTGAGATGGGTAATTTGGTTGATGCGTCAATAAATTTGAACCACAATGCCTACATTGAGCTGCTAGACAACCAAGTTTTGCCTTTTGCTCATCATCTTAACATTCCTATCCCTATAGTACAAGATGACAATTCTCAGGGTGCCAAATATGACCGAGTGGCATGATAAGCATTTAGGAGCATTTACACATCTATACTGGCCCACAAAATCTGATCTAACTGCACATTTCTTTGATGCAAGAGTGTCTGAACATTTATGTCTCTTGTCCAGTCCATGCCAAATCTAATCAAACTGTTCATGCTTGTGTATGTACTGCATGCTATTAGGTAAGTTTCAGTTACAGGTGACTAATTTTGGTCTGGTCAGCTTATTTGTAAATGTAATATCAGTGGAGCACAAGTGGCACCTCAACTGTAGATTTATCCTTCTTTCTATTTTATCAAAGCATTTACCTCTTGGATTTAAATCTCTTCAGTTAACAATTACATTTCAACTTAAAGCTGGAATGAATTTTGAATATATTGATTTGTTATTTAAAATGCATTTAGTCAAAATATTCACAAGCTTGAATCCCAATGATGCCACAACAAGTCATGGCTGGGGGCCAAGGGAGCAAACCTGGCCTTGATTTATCGGTGTGAGGGATGGCATTGCTCTCTCCCCTGCCAATCAAAGTGACACTAACCAATCATGGACATCTGTAAGCTTGTGCATTCAGATAAGGGCAGAGAGCACTTTGATGCTGCATGAGCAGCAGATGCAATGGTTGGCTTCATATGCATTGGAGAAAGTGCATGGTTATGCCACCCTCCCCAGTTGGTACATCTTGAATGATGGTGAGTAATTTAATTAGTCAGAAAGGGCAAGGCTAAATTGGGGAGAACTTAGGGAGGTAGCAAGGGTCTCATTTTTTCTCATCACAAATCCATCTCTGTCTATACATTTAAATTCATGTGCTTATTTGTTTTTTTAGTTATTTAGGTTTAAATTAAACCAATTCAAGTGGCCAGTCAAATAACTATAAAACACAGGTTAAATAACTATAAAAACTCAATATAACATCTTTGATAGAGGTGGCTTGTTATTTTCACCACTTCCACCACAAAAAGTTTTAAAAAAACCATGGATCACTTGCTTAACATTTACCCATGGCCTTGTAATCCAATCACAAGCTGAGTGCCAAGTAATGTTTTGTGTTTTTATGTGTTCAGAATGCAGCTTCATTGACTACATGTGAATACCATGTGTTAGAATACCTAACAATCTGTATTCTCTTCGCTCTCTTTGAAGAACACATTTTGTGACAAGAAAGATTGGTGAATCTCTCAAAAGCAATCAGAATGTCACTACAAAACCATTCCTGAAAATATTAATTCAATATCAATCCTTGATAGAAGTGTTTATTTAGCTGTCATGTATTCATATTATTAGATAAACTTGGTCAATGGCAGACTATGCAGCATTTATGCAGCTTTTAATTGGCTAATCACACGTCATGTGCCTTCAACAACCACATAAAAGTAGCTCTTAACGGAAAGGGAAGGAAGTAAAAGTAGAAGTAAGGTGCGAGTCCCTCACACACACAGCTCTCACACTTGATCACAGTACTTTTAAAATACTGAAATTTTTTATAACTTGATCACAGTACTTTTAAAATACTGAAATCTTTATTTTTGTATGAATGAAGGAGCCATGTGTCATAGAACTGTATAGAAGGCAGCTAATTTTGAGTAGTCTGTGTTTATGAAGTAAATTTTTAAGACTGGCCCGAATACAGAACCAGTCAAAAGTTTGGACACATCTTCTCAGTCAATGTTTTTATTTATTAAATTTTTTTCCTGCATTGTAAATTAATGCTGAAGTCATCCAAATTATGAAGGAACACATAAGGAATCATGTAGTACACTTAAACGTGGTAAGCAAATCAAAATATATTTCAGATTTTAGATTCTTCAAAGTAGACACCTTTTGCTTTGATTACAGCTTTGCACACTCTTGTATGGTGGCCGAGAAGTGCAGAACTAATTTACATTTATGTACGACAAAATTACAAAACCCGAAAACACATATACAAACTTGGAAAACACATTTACAAAACCCGAAAACACATTTACAAATGCCGAAAACACATTTACAAATGCCGAAAACAAATTTGCAAATGCCAAAAAAAATTTGCAAATGCCGAAAACACATTTACAAAACCCGAAAATACATTTACAAAGTCAGAAAACACATTTACAAACTCCAGTCAGATGGAAAGGGTAGGTCTCTTACACCGGAAGTGATGATTGCTGGTTAATTTACATAAATGTACATTTGTATGGTCAGTGGAGCTGATAAAATTGAGTGTAGATACAAGGAGGTGGTTTTAATGTTATGGATGATCAGTGTAGTATTAACAACACATGATGAGTTGACAGTATTGCAATTAATGTACACAGTAACTAGACTATAACAAGAGAATGCAGGAGAGGAGACCACTATGTGTCCACGGTCATGGCTTTATCTATGTCTTAGCAGCACAGACACGAGAAGCTCAGATACATCAGACAAAGATATTTTGTTGCTTTGCTCTGATGTCAGACAAGAGGTCATTAAGCTTTGTATAGGATACAAAATAGGCTAAGAGTAAACATATTTTGGGATACAACAACTTTATTTTTTTTGCTATTAAAGCTGCAGACACCATGTTTTCTGACAGACATTTAAACCATCCAATTTGATAGGTACTGTAATAGTCGGAATCCGTCAGTGATTCTCACACAATCATCAATTGTCCCAAGCCTATGCATGCATCACATACATCAGCTTGGCTAGGCAGTTCAACACTGTAAAAAACAGCCCTAATTTAAAAAAAAAATAACTAATTTTTTTTACATTTACATTTTCATTTAGGCATTTAGCAGACGCCCTTATCCACAGCGACTTACAAAAAGTGCTTTGGATTTTTTTTTTTAATGAAAAGGATACCTAGTTTAGGAATCTTTGGAAAAGAAAAGTTTTAAGACATCTTTTGAAGATGGACAGAGATTCGGCTGTTCTGACACTTAGAGGAAGCTCATTCCACCACCTCGGTGCCAAAACAGAGAAG
>JAOUQY010000051.1:1016846-1029142 GCA_028566355.1 Doras micropoeus
CACCCCACCCGGGGATCAAACCCGGGACCTTCTTGCTGTGAGGCGACAGTGCTACCCACCGAGCCACCGTGTCGCCCACCGCCAGATCTGTTGAATCTAAACATCACTTAATGTCTGTCTGGCAATGTAAAGCAGGCTAGAAGGTCTCAAAAAGCAGCACATCATGCCATGTTCTAAAAAGATTCAAATACAGATGTAAAACAAAGTCATTGAAATCTACCAGTCTGGAAAGGGTTACAAAGCCATTGCTTAGGCTCTGACACTCCAGCAAACCACAATGAGAGCCGTTATCCACAAATGCATAAAACTTGGAACAGTGGTGAACCTTCCTAGGAGTGATTGGCCTACCAAAATTTCACCATGAGTACACTTACAACTCATCCAGGAGGTGAAAAAACAACCCAGATGAACATCTAAAGAACTGCAGGCCTCATTTGGCAATGTACATGATTCCACACTAAGAAAGACACTGGGGAAATATGGCATCCATGGGAGAATTGCAAGACACAAACCACTGCTGACCAAAAAAACCCACAAAAGCTCATCTCATGTTTGCCAAAAAACATCTAGATGACCCATGAGACTTTTGGGATGATATTCTATGGACTGATGAGTCAGCGGTGGAACTTTCTGGAAGACATGGGTCCCGTTATATCTGGTGTAAAGCTAATACGGCATTCCACCATAAGAAAATCATTCCAACAGTCAAACATGGTGGTGGTAGTATGATGTTCTGGGGCTGCTTTGCTTCTGCAGGACCTGGATGACTTGTCATAATTGATGGAACCATGAATTCTGCTATCTATCAGAAAATCCTGAAGGAGAATGTCCATCTGTGAGTTTGCAACCTAAAGCTAAAGTGTAGTTAGGTTATACAGCAGGACAATGATCTGAAGCACACAAACAAGTCCACCTCTGAACGGCTCAAAAGAAAAAATTAAGGTTTCGGAGTGGCTGAGTCCTGACTTGAATCCCAACGAGATGCTAAAACAGGAAGTTCATGCTCAAAAAGCATCCAATGCACAACCAGTTATTAGAGGCAGTTACTTTTTCATATGGGTGATATAGTTTTAGAATAAATCTTTATCGATCAATAAATAAAACGATCATTTAAAAGCTGCATTTTCTGTTGACTCATGTTGTCTTATATTAAAATTAGTTGGATTATCGAAAACATTTAAATGTCACAAATTGGCAAAAATTGAAGAAATCAGGAAGGGGGCAAACACTTTTTCATCACACTGTAGGTAGATTGGCCGAGCTCTTGAGTGTGTTAATGAAATTGTAAACGTATGTGTGCAACAGACTGGAGTCCCATCCAGGGTGGATTCTTTCACCTTGTACCCAGTGTTTCTGGGATAGGCTCCAGACCCACCATGATTTATTTTTGCTTACTAGTTCACTGACGACATCATATACACAAACTTCACCGATCCACATGACACTTGGTATAGCTGTAGCCCTAGCTGTCTGATACGGAATATCCGCCTCCCGACTTGGCGTACGCTCAAAACACTTTTTGGGCAAATAGCTTGTCCAGAAATTATAGTTTTGCCAGAAATGATGTAATTTTATGGCAAGTTGGCCTCTAGGAGGTGCATTATAATTCATTTGTAAAATAGCGCCACCTAGTAATGTTCAATGCAGTAATCGAGCAATTTACTAGCCGATATCTTGTGATCTAAAGACTGGAACTTAACCAAATTTCACAGCCGGTGTCACTACTACATTCTTTAGACGCCCACCAAATTTTGTGAAGTTTCATCCATAGTGAGCGCTGCAACTGATACAGATGGCCCTGTAACATGTCAAGAACTGCTTTTGCAAATTATGCTTATTAGACTTCATTCATGCCCTTTTGTCTCACTTTGTGCACCAGTCTTATTCCAGACGACATGATCTGGTATGTCTAGTAGCATTAGAAGTATCTCATGGCACAACTGAA
The DNA here is from genome assembly GCA_028566355.1 of Doras micropoeus. Classification (NCBI taxonomy): domain Eukaryota; kingdom Metazoa; phylum Chordata; class Actinopteri; order Siluriformes; family Doradidae; genus Doras; species Doras micropoeus. The sequence continues at coordinate 1,018,792 of JAOUQY010000051.1, forward strand.
GTGGCACCTGCCCAACTTCTTGCTCAACAAAATATCTTGTGTAGACTATAGGGACAAACCACACCTGTAGGCTTCAGGTACATCTTTTTAGACTATGCACCGTGATGTCTGACTGCATGCATATCCGTGCATATCCGTGATAGTATAATTCGATCACCTAACGTTAATCTGCAGCTCCACAGTGCTTCCTCGTGCGCGGGTGGTGTGCAGTGCGTATTGCTTTAAAGTTGTGAAAAAGATTTGAAGGGAAGGTGCGGGGGAGGAGGCGGCATTGCGCCAATAAGGGTGAACGGAGAGAAGGCTTGCTCTCTCTCTCTCTCTCTCTCTCTCTCTCTCTCTCTCTCTACACACACTGGCACATGAAGATGAGAAGGAAAGACGCGGCGCTCCTCAGCCTCGTGAACACGCGCTTGGCGTTGACGGTGCGCTGATCTGCTCGTGACCTTCGCTCATAGATGGAAGCACACGCAACAGTCGGGATCCACTTGGCACAAGAGGCAACCGATCGCTCAGAGTAATGGGGAATAGTGCACCCAAACCGCTTACAGGTAAAACACGGACACGCACGAGCGCCCCACGCAACCACGCATTTAGAATCTAGACCTGGCAAACGGCGAGCGCGTGCTTGCCGGAGCGCGCCCTAATTTCCACGCTTTTGTGCTTTTGCATTACTGTGCATGACAGCTAGGCAGACAGAGAGACAGACAGAAAGGAGGTAAATGCGTGGGAACAGGAAGATGAGAGCTGACAGAGACGGTTAATGAGCATTAAAGAGCTCGCCCTTTAATTGATGTGTTTATGAAGGTGTTGAATATTGAACCAGTGCACAGTGTCTCCAGCAGAGACACCACAGGAGTGCAATGCTGTAGGTGTTGTAGATGTCAGATGCTATCATATAGGGCTTGATATCACTCTCAGCACTCCCAGAGCTCATTGATCACTAATTGTCTGAATGTGTTCAATTCCATGCATATGATCAGAATGAACAGCACACAGCGTTCTGATGGCGCTTGCCAAATGTTTGTTAGATAGTGGATTCATGAGCCTGGGTTTCAGTGTTTCTTGTGATGAACTGGCTGTAATGGGGACAGCGTGCTCCGCAAAAGATAAACACCTGTAAGAAAGGAAATTGTGTTTACTATAAGGGGTCCACATAGCCTAACTTAGTGTGCATGTACACTGGCTGGCAATAGACTGTAAAAAGTTTTCAGTACTAATCAGTATGGAGGTAGAGGGCATTTAAATAATTGATTTAATTGATCATTAAAAATAACTGACGCTGACAGGCGTCCAACGCCCCTGGTAACCTCCTATCCCTGGTTAATATCATATACCCAGGTTTGGCTTGTGTGGGCCAAATCCAAAATGTACTGTTCTGTAATAAAGATTTTTCAGAGTTGTACTTGAAAGGGTCTACAAGTATTTCTATAGAGCCGACATGATGCCCTAGATGCACAACAAAACATGCAGTTTACTTCATGGGCTTTTTCTGGCAGCTGACTGCCCTTATTCATTTATCTATTTATGTTATTGACAGGTATGTACTGCTGACAGTGCTTAAATTTCCTTCACGTATATTTTTAGGGCAGCTATTGTCACCTTACTACATCGCTGTCTTCTGTGATTTGTGTTGTTTGTGTGCCTCATATAAGGTCTGTCTAACTGTATATAGACTATAGAAGCAATGTGTAGACTGCATTGGCTGTATAACAGGAAAAGGAATCTCATGACAGTGCTGTGGATCATTTTATCTACATTGATCTAATACAGGATGCTGATTTCAGACCCATCCCAGTCCACGGATGATCCCAAGATCTATCAGTGCTTATTGGGAAAAGGAGAAAAACTGAAAGAGCTTACTGAAAGAAGTTTGTGTTCAGTATAGGCCACGTACATTAAAATAAAAGTGTGAATAGAAATTCAGATCTACATGAGACTTAAAAATCATGTAGCAAGTTGCAGTGCATGTGCATGTATAGAGCTATAAAAGGATGATCTATACTGAATGTAATTTTAATGCAGTTTATGTATTAATGTTCCAGAATAGGGCAGAACCCATTAGGAGGGAACCCATTAGAGCTTATTGTGTGCTGTTCCTACCCTCCGGTAATCAATTGTACACAGATAAAATGCTTTTAATAGTACCCCATGACTTTTGATTGATGACTCCACAAGACGCAAAGGACTAATAAGTGACTTACTGCGTATGTGACTGGCAACGCCGTATTCGCAATGATAAGCAGATGTGCATTTGGGGAATTATAATAGAAGTCTGTTTGAGTTTTGTTTTTTGTTGAGAAGTGTGAGACGGATCGCTCACGGGTAATTGATTTTTGGTTAGAGATATACTGTACTGTTTTGATGGCGGAAACCACTATGCAGGACTGTGAATGTTTGAAAATCGTAATCACGAGGATGGCTTAGAAGTCATTTAGTGGAAATAAAGTCAGTACGGCTCATGCGGTGTTTTTTTCGATGAGGAGAAATCGACAAAACTGGAACGGTTAATTATTTCCGTTTTTGCGCGGATAGGCAGTGCCACAGTGCTGGATTGAATGAGGCTACATCATGTGCATTCACTCCCAGAGCGGAGTTTATTAGAGAAAGGAAAGCACCACTGTCTTGAAGTGTACTCACTGAGATTTCTGCTCTCTGGTGTTAATGCTATGGCATGCCCTTTATTGTAATTACCAGGCACCAGTTACTCAATGCAGGCAAGAAATACAGGACTACAGCTTTCGACTACTACGTGCATTGTACAGCTGCAGAATGATGTCGAATTCAGACATGGCTGTGGGTGTGACAGTGTTAGGATAAGAATAGTTAATTTTTTTCTCCAACAAGCCAGAGATTGCAAGAATCCCGTGTTGTTCAGCTACCAAGTACACTTTTTAAAGACAAAAATATTTGAGTATTGCAGCAAGCTGTGTCATACTGTAATGTACAACATTAAAGGTTCCTTTGATTAATAGCCCAATAGCCCTTAACTAACCAAAGGACCTTTGAGGAACTCTATTTTAAAGTGTGTGGAAGTGGAAATATGTGTCTTAATGAGGATATTTGACATAGTATGCTATATAGTATGAGATTTTTCGATCATAAATACTATCTACAATATCTACTTGTTTTAAACAACCAGAATGTCTGGTCCAAATTTGGGAACATCGCATCAAAATTAATAAACAGTATTGTTCGATTAAACACTCAAGGCCATTGACAGTCATCGACTGCCATAACAAGTCACTTTAAACAAGATTTTAACTCGGATCATTAACTTATCCAGTAAATGTATCATTTTGATGTTGCTTCAGAAAAAAAAGCAAAGAGCAGATATTGTAATATATAGTGTAAATATAGTGTAAACTGTGATACCATGAATTGTTCATACTGTTCTCCTACCCTTTATATTGACCATGGACAGTTACCGTAAATTTGTATCTGCTATGTTGCAAGGCACATCTATTTTATTTTATTTTATTTTATTTTACTAACCACATCAGTTTCGCCGTTTCGGTTTCATCTGAGGCCCTGTGGTCACTGTTTCCTCCTCCCAGAACTGAACTATGGAGCAGTCAGCATTTTTCAGTTCCTTCATTACAACACTCAGGTCTTTAGGTATTGCAGGCAGAATGGGATTTATATTCCACCCTACAACTCGCAATGTAAGTCATGCAAAGGGTATTTAGAATTTTTACCGAAATGAGATATTTGCCCAAGTACATATACGGCACATCACTCAGCTGTAACCAGCCTAAATATAGCGACCAGCGTTTTTTTTTTTTTTTTTTTTACACTCGATTCACAGCATGCGATAAGACAGCACCGTCTAGCATCTAGCGTTTCTTGACTGCTCACTTTCTTTACGTTTGGAAACCCGGTTTTGACACAGAGCACGTTGAAGCTTGCCGTGTTTGCTGTCTCTGATCTCTGACTGTCACGGATTCACGGCCGGGCTCCGGTGGATGTACTCGAGCGAGGTTCGAGAACTGGACTGCAGCATCGCTGTCGGCACACGACGCCGATTTGCCCTCACATCGAGCAGATCTATATTTGGAAAGCGAGCAGAACCGTGCTGCGTTTCACAAGCGCAGAGAGTTCAAGGCTCTCGTTTCACTTTTTGCCTGTACGCGGAGTGGCGGAAAAAAAAGGGCCCTAAATCACACAGCTTGTGAGGAGGCGACTGGTGTTTTTTTTTGTTTTTTTCTGCCTTGCACCTCAGATCTATTTATGAAATAAACCTTTGGTCTCCAACAACATCTCTGCAGTCTGATATATTTATCAAGTGCTCTTGCTCATGGTGGGAAAAAAATAGATTTATAATCCCAATATTAAGAGCCTTTATATAATAATTGGGTCATTCTTGCATTCCTTTTACTACCTAAGAATCAGATGAAACCAAAATAAAGATAAAGAATCTTCAAATAAAACAAAACAACCTTCTCGAATGTGTCTGTATATGGATCATTATGTACTGTATATTTGTTTGCACACTAGTGAATCAGGCAGGGAGAAAAAAAATGGTCTGTAGCTCCAAGCGCCTGGGGTAATATGTAATATTCAAAGCTGTTATATACAGATGTCGTACAGGCTTACAAACTATGCGGAGGGCTTTAAACAACATAATAAACTGAGAGTTTTAGCTAGGCTGCTTCTACAAAGCACTCCGCATATCTTGGTACTTTAAAAACAATTCAGACAACATTTTATCTGGTTTCTTAGCTGGTTAGAAGGTCTGACGCAAGACTGTGTGAAGGAACTCTTTGATTAGGAACTGAAACATGCACGGGGACACCGGGGGTTATTTGTGCACAAGAAGGATTGTCATAATAGAGGGGTTCTCTAATGTTTTACAACCTGGGAATCCTAAATTCCACTGATCGGTGCAGAACGGATTTTTATTACACATTATGCAACTGGGTAAATATTAGGAACGTTGTTTCTTTTTGCCACGTTTTACTCCACTTAATTCAGTTCACATTAGGTTGAATTTGACACTACTTACAGTCAGACTGCAGTCAGATTTACACCCCTGCAGACCCCCTGGCTATGCTACACGAAGACCAGTTTGAGAACCACTGCTTTCAGAGGTACCAGATCCAGCGCAGATGAAGCCGTTTTTCGTTCTTTACCGTCCGTTGTATTCAGCCTGATTCAGTCGGGCGTACAGGTAGAACCGTAAGCGATTATTCATCAGTCCCAATCAGGTACGCTGTTTTCCTGAAGCTGCAGAACAGTGTTCTGTTCTTATTGAGCACAGCTTAGTGTAAAAATCCTCTCTTTTAATTGTGCACATTGTGTTTTTTGGAGATTAGCCTTGAAACAAAAAAAGGCTTTTGCTTTGCCAACTTGCCAAGAACCATTCCCACAATACGTGTGATACATTTTCATTTCTGGAAGTGGATTCAGTACAGACGTGAGTCGAGAGGCGTCCTGCAGAACAGTGGTTCTCAAAATGGGATTCAGGGATCTGTCAGGGATCTGTCAGGGATCCCCAGGGATCTGTCAGGGATCCCCAGGGATCTGTCAGGGATCTGTCAGGGATCTATCAGGGATCTGTCAGGGATCTGTCAGGGATCTATCAGGGATCTGTCAGGGATCTATCAGGGATCTATCAGGGATCTGTCAAACCTGGGTGGGAACCAGGGGTCACTGATTTCATTTATTTTAATTTTATTATGCGGTGCCGCATTGTACAATATTATTCTTCCCATTTAAATAGCATTTAAATGGATTACCGTCTTAAAATAAATCTTCCCGATGAGGTCGTTTTGACCTTGCTTATTTAAGATCGAGAATGCTTACTCTAAAAGATCTCAGTGATTTTTATTTTTGTAAATCTATCAAATCTCTTGCTGTCTCTTTCTTAATACGTTTCTGCCTGGATATTCCTTTAAGCACGTGCATGCGATTTCTTACTGGTTTCGTAGCGAATATTGCTTCAGCGGTTCTCTTGAGATCTATTTCTTCATATAGACACACCCAGCGTGAATTTCACAGCTTGATCTGTGTTTTGCTCGAGACCAGTTGTTCACAGTGGGCAGCGCAATTCTAGCTGCTGTCGAGTCGCTCGGGTTTTTTTTTTCAAATGGCTATATTTGCCTTGGCTGCTGGAAGATCTGTCAATGCTGTCATGTTCATGGCCTTTAGTGCCGCTGATGGTATGCTATTGTTCCGGGCGTAAAAGCCTTTTCCATGCCGTTAAGCACCAAGATCATGGCCAAAGGCAAATGTTCTCCTCATGTTGTTCATTAAAGTGAGATTGGGAGAGTATATTTATCTGGCCAGCATTAGCAAATGTGTGGGATGTCAGAGGGAGGGGATGGGACATTGTGGGAATTTTTTTTTCTCCCTTCTTCTGCCCCATCAGAAGAGGGTTACAGGAATAATGCGATTTAAATACAGCGAAGTCTATTTTGACTAATAGGTCTGAGTCTGAAGCGATCCTAGGGATTTCAAGAATAGATGTCTGACTCATAAACAGTGTTTTCTCTAAGGAGCAGCTGTTGCTTCTTGTGGCTGATGTCATATCTTATTAACAAGGCATTCAGGTTTGCTTTCAGATCCTGGCATTGAATTAAAATGTAGCATTTAATCTCTTAATAGCAGGGAGTTAACTTATTAACTGTGGGGCTCCTCATAGATTTTGTGGTGTCGTTTCTTATTAGACAAAACATTTAGCCAAGACTGATTTGATTTATGACATGTTGAAGTCCAGATTTAGTAAGTGTAGGTCTTGAATTTAAAATAAATACTTGACAGTGCCTCGCCATTCATCAGAGATTGCTTGTATAACAGTTTTTCAGTATGACTAAACCCCGGTAATACCTTCAAAATGACTGACTGAAAGGCTTTATAGGTTAATGTATTAATGTGTGCAATTTTCTCTTTGTTCCAGTAGATGCAAACCTACAGCACCGCCCGGTGGCTAGCCGCCAGTATTACATTCTTCCTCATGGCACAGTGGAGAGGCGATCGTCTGCGCTGGCTGTCAACGTGGAGTCTCCACGCTTCCACCCGCACGCCAAAGGCAAGAACATCCGCCTGGATGCGCAGCTGCGACGTGCTACGCGCAAGAACAGCTTCTGCCACGGCCTGACATTCAGCCAGCGGCCCATCCGTCTCTACGAGCAGGTCCGCTTGCGCCTGTCAGGGGTGCACTCGGGCTGGAGCGGCGCGTTACGCTTCGGATTCACCAGTCTAGACCCGGGCGAGCTTGCATCATCTGACATCCCCAAATACGCCTGCCCGGACCTGGTGGCCCGGCCTGGGTACTGGGCCAAGGCGCTGCCCGAGAGACTGGCGTCGAGGGACAACGTGCTGGCTTTCTGGGCCGACCGTCACGGCCGTGTCTTCTACACGGTGAACGACGGCGAGCCTGTACTGTTCCACTGCGGCCTGAGTGCGGCACGTCCACTCTGGGCCATCATAGACATCTACGGCATCACACAGGAGGTCACGCTGCTTGGTTAGTTACTTATTATCAGCACACAAGAAATATAATAATTGTACATCTCACATCTGTGTACATCATTTAAAAAAAAAAAAAGAATAACATGAAATCATACGGGAACTGGAAATGGTCTGGTTAGGGGACTGGCTGTGCTCAGTGTGCTCAGACTTGCATCTAATTTGCATCATTTTTGTGATATTATTTACTACCTATGCCAATATAACATTAGATTACAATAGTAAAACTATTTTGGTTTTATCGTTCATGAATGGAATAGTGTCTGTTGAGACATAGTATCGCAGTTCAGAAATAACCCACAGCTCCTTATTCAATTCTGAAACATCCCTTGAAGAGTTTGAGGTCTAATCTAATCGAGGGAGTCCGGTTTCTGCCTCGGGTGCCTGCTGAAGTCTGTAATTGCTGAACAATTCTAACAGATGTCTATTAAAACATGATACATATTCCCCGTATCCTGTTAATTCTGGCGGTTAGTGAACCCAACGGCGGTTTGAGTAGCATTTTTTTGAGCAAAAATATTTTACACTGATAAGACCGAACTGCTTTAAAGAGGCCCCGGAGGAAGGCAGAATGCCAGAGGAACAGACGTCATGATGACAGAAGTGCCGATGGTCACTATCACACCTTGACAGGCGGATGGCTTTAGTGTGTGTGTGGTAGTGAGCTGGATCGTATCATACACCAAAGCAAAATACACACACCGTGTAGGAGGCCAAACAGCACTCTTTCACTCTGCTCACCACACGGCAGCATTATTTATCTTCTGTCCTTGGGTTGGCGTGGCCATATTTGGTAAGAGTCGCCGTGTATCCCTGGAGAGACAGCCTCACTGGGACTGATATTCTGGGAGGCCACAAGTCTGCCAACTGAGCAAAAGCAGACCCGTACAAATGTTGTGTCTAGCCTGTCATTCAAGCATTGCACCTTGATCTGCTTGTCTGATTTATTTCACTGGGAAAATAAAGGAGCGGTTTGCAAGTTTTAGAGCCCCGTAGTAGAGCAAGATGAATTACAATTGTAATAAAACCTTTGTGCACTTAATATAGCCACTCTGTACGTTATGTATAGTATGTGTGCACTCTAAGTTGCCTTGTAGGGAAAAAAATCACAACAGAGGATCTCTCTTCAGGTCAACTTAATACATAATACATAATAAAACCGTTTCTCTGTTGTAACCTATGATGTTGTTATTGCCTAGACACACTATTTGTGTTTTTATTTTTTGGAAGATGTCACATGAAAGGTTTCTTATTTGAGCAGAATAATGATGATCTCTTATTTATTATCTATTTTCCAGAAAGCACGTTCGCCGACAGTACGAGCTGCCTGAGCGCGGCGCGTCTCAACACCTACCTGCCTCCAAGCAACCACGACTCCGCCAACTACAGTAACAACCAGTTAGAGAGCAACCAAGCTGCCAAGATGGCTGCCTTGCACCTCAGCAGCTCCACGCAACTGAGCCCCTGCTGCTCCTCCTCTTCCTTTTCATCCCCTTTCGGTGTCCAAAGGTTATCCCGTGGCCTTCCGTCTACCCTTGATGCCGACCTGCGTTTTCACCCGGTGCGTGGCGCCGACGTCCTCCTGTCCAGTGACCGTGCTATGGCCTGCGTCCACTCCCCAGATGGCATTCGGACTTTGGTGTTCACTGACAGGCCCATGAGGCTAGGTGAGACTCTGTTTGTGGAAGTGAGTCACATGGGCCCACCTTGCCTTGGCATGCTCCTTTTTGGCATGACGTCATGTGACCCAGGCACACTGCACGCTGCAGAGCTGCCTGCCGAGCCTGACGCTCTCCTCGATCGGAAGGAGTACTGGGTGGTGCACCGCGGGCTCCCTGCGCCTGCACCCGGCGACATACTCAGCTTCATGCTTCTGCCTGACGGAGAAGTGCATCACGGGATTAACGGGGTAGCGCGCGGGCGCTTGCTATGCGTCGACTCTTCTCAGGCTTTGTGGACCTTCTTCGCTCTGCGTGGTGCCATCAACCGACTCAGGATATTAGGCAAGTGTCAGTGTGAGGTGATCTGTAATAATCATTAGCTGTTATTGACCATTTTAGTTTATACTTTCTTTATTATCACCTTAAGATATAATGGAAAATATCAGTGCGTTAGGCATGTTAGGTTTATCTAGACAGGTTATTAAGCAGTCTGAAATAGAGCTCGGTTGTGAGTGGACTTTTGCTTGTTCCTGTCATTCAGTTCTCTTGTCGCTAGAGAATAGGCATTACTGCCCTGCCTCATTAAGCCGGTTTTCTCCAAGGCTTTTTGTGCCCCCAGAAATAGCTCCTAGCACATCCTTCAGTCTGCCTTATTATGGGATGCTATTTTGCTCTCTGTTATTGCTCCATAATAAGACCCTGAGCCCAATTATGTGATTTGTATGCAGCGTTTGCTGGCCACGAGCTTCCATAGACTGATATATCAAGACACCACGGTATACTGTTGAAAACAGTTAAACAAATGGCATGTCCTGTATGATATGCCGTGTTCCTGGCTTTCAGAACCAGAACATGACGGCAGACATTTAAAATGTAAACACTGATGTCACATGGCCAGGTTTCTGGCAATGCAGAGTAACTACCGTGTGGGAATCAAATGTATTTTAGAGTTGTTTATTTGTAAATTATTTTGATGAAAATCAAGCCGAGCAGCTGGCATACACAAAGCTGGGTTATATTTCTGCGTTGTACCGTGTTTGATATCTGCGTTGTAATCGTGAGGGGGGTTTAGGGATAGGCGCACAGACGGTTTAATGTGCACTCTTCTAAAATGTGAACAGAGCATTGTGTGTATCTATGGTGATGTACACGGGTTAGACAATGAAACTGAAACACCTGTCATTTTAGTGTGGGAGGTTTCATGGCTAAATTGGACCAGCCTG
>JAOUQY010000051.1:1350537-1365453 GCA_028566355.1 Doras micropoeus
TGCTCTTACTGGTGCAATGTGCAATTAATGAAGATTGGCCACCAGGCTGGTCCACTTTAGCCATGAAACCTCCCATTTAAAATGACAGGTGTTACAGTTTAATTGTCTAACCCCTGTACATATGTATGTATGAATATATACATTGACAGACAGAGGGAAGGAGAAAGAGAGAGATTTTACTAGCAGCAACTAAATGATCGTCTCTTTTACATACACAATTTACATAATAAAAGTTGGCTGATGGCCTGCTAATTGTTGGCAGGAAGGAGGGGTGATGTCCTCAGGATCAAGAAATTCCGGCCATGCTAGTGCTAGAGGCCAAATTGCTGTCAAATGTTTTTGAGCTATTACCCAAAAATGTTTTTAACCTACCCCACTTCAGGGGCACTAACACAAAAGGCAACGCACAAGCAGGGACATAATTCCTATGTTTCGTATCAAACATGTGGGGCTACAAGCATACCAAAGTCTAACTATATGAAGTGAAGTCTAAGTATATGACACAATCAACCAAAAATGGGTAGAAAAAAATAGAAGAAGGAGAAGAAAAATAAACTCTATGACTGTCAGCACTAGTCTTAATAATAAAGGCATGGCACATCTCTCGAGTGATAGGTTGAGGAAGTGTCAGAGCCAGAATTCACACACCATGCTAACAGTGCAGTTCTAACTCTTATAGTGTTTCTGGGGCCAGAGGGTAATAGGATTCATATTTAATAATAATAAAAATGGAGGCCATGGTCACTTTGGGTATAAATGTGAATACAGATGGAGATATAGTGCTAAGATACAGATACAGATAGGAGCACTGTGTTACAGCACTGTGTGAATATTATAGCACACAATTTGCTTTGCCCGGAAACAATCATTAGTTCTTACGTACTAAAAGCTGAGTATTACGTCAATGCTCTGCTTTACAGACACGGATATTGATGTATAATGCAGGACTATGGACCCAAATGCATGAGTGTTGCGTTCTCATTTATCAGAATTTTCTGTAGATATGGTCAAACCTTGCTGGCTTTCGAGGACAGAGAGACAAATGAGGAGGCTGTATGCTTCTAAAATCCAGTTTAGCTTCCCTGAAGTGATGATGTGTCAATCTCTGACATTTTCTGGCACCTCAGGCAGGCGAGCTGGTGCCAGACTTCAACTTCTTATGATTAAATCAGCCCGGCATGTGGGGGCTCAAATCTCAGACTCTAATTAACCTGATTCTATCCATTTTCACTGCAACCAGGCTACCAGCTAACCCCTAAACTGCCAATATAACTATAAACCCTATTTCAAAAAAAGCTGGGACACTTTCTAAAACTTATTTTCAATGATGAACTTAATTGTATTTGTTCAATATAAACACATTTAGGACTTAATGCCTAAATTGAGACAAAGGCATGTTTAACACTGGGTCATCACCTTTTCTTTCAATTATACTTTCTGATTGTTTGGGAATTGAATATACTAATTGTTACAGTTTTGCATGTGGAATTTTTGTCCATTCTTTCTGCATACAAGACTCATGCTGCTCAACAATCCATGGTCGTCGTTGTCTGAGTCTCCTCTTCATGATGCATCATACATTTTCAATAAGAGACAGATCCGGACTGCAGGCAGGCCAGTCGAGCACCCACACTCAATATCCACAAAGCCACACTATTATAACCCATGCAGAGCGAGGCCTGGCATTACAAATGACAGAGCACATGTTTTATCGCACATTTGTTGAAAATGGGGCTTGTACATACACATTAACTGAAAGACAAATGGTTCTGTAAAATTCAGTGCTAACAAAAACCTAAACTGGACAATATAGGCCATTTGAGCAATATTCTGCCCTATGTCACTAGTCAACGTTTGAAAAGCATTGGACAATCGATATAACGTAAAAGAGCATCTTTAAAATGTTGATTCTGATTACTTAGTAAGGGTGTAAAATAATGGCACTATTTGTGTTTGTACCTGTTGTAACAAATTATATTGTTCCTGTATAGTGCATGTTATTTCCTAAATGCTTATACCACAATCCCCTCAAACACTGGTTATGTGACCAGGACATTGGTATTTTTACACTGTCATCAGAGAAATCTTGTTATTTTTAGATTTTCATTATGAAATTTTGACTGACCTCAAGGAGGATTTACAACAGCGTCAAGACACCTTGTAGTATCATAAATATGGCTGCGAGGTCATGGAAAACTTCAAAATGGTGCATTCCTGATGGGTTTCCAAGAATATTTTACCAACACCAACACACATTACCAAAGGTGGGACTGGCCACAGCAGTCCTTGTGGGGAGGAACAACGTCAAGTGGGTGCTGATGGTGCTGATGCCAATGCTGCACATCAAACTGGAGCTTATGTAACAATTTGGCACTGCTCTAGATAGGGAGTTGGCAGCCTTAAAGTATCTTCAGGACTTCTAAGCCATCTGAGGCAAAAGTAAAACCTAGGGTCTTCGTCAGATCACTTCCTGAGTTCCTGGAGTCCACAGAATTCCCTACGACGCTCACTAAGAAGGAGAAGGTGCTTTGGAACAGCTTTGGCGCAGTGGTTAAGGGCTTCCTGCGCAATCACAAAGCGGAAAACCACGTCGATCCGATTGAGACTCTGGTGAAGAACTACAGCACAATGGTCTCCAGAATGTCTCTCAAACTCCATATCCTGGTATGATGCTCATCTTGGTATAGTCAATGAGAACATGGGAGCGTGTCCAGAGGAGCAAGCTGAGCACTTCCAGCTGAATATATATATTGGATTTTGAACTTGGCTACCAAGGACAATATAATAAAAGCATGACGGGATACTCAATTTGGGGCTTGCTTCGTGAAAGTGATTTACAATATAATTTACAATATAATCTTAAATTGGACAAAACTACTCACTACCTAGGAAGAGAAATGGAGTTAATAAGTGTTATTTGTGTCTGTAAGTAGGAGTTGTCTTATTTATTTATTTATTTAAAAAAACAAAGAACCCTAGCAGTATGCCCCTGGGAACACTGGAAAGAATCTCAGAGGGAGAAATGCCAGTACTGTCAGTAAACTTTAGGTCCTTAACTTCAGCTAGTGATGTGTTGGACTTTTCTAAAGCCCACTCAAGAATTTATTTTGGTTTGTACTTGTCCTCAACTTTTTCTTTTTGTTGGTTCTATCTCCCAAAATATAAACAAACTAGTAGCCTAATTTAAACCACCAGCCTGATCACACAAAGAATGACTGGATTCTGTAACTCCATCATGCAAGTAGGTCTTTCTTTGTCCTATAATCTTCACGTCTGCCCTCTCGTTCAAACCTTTTACATTAAAGTAAACCTTCTTCTAACGCAACATCTTTTGTTGTGTCCCAGACGATCCCAGTCCTAATGCACACCTCCAGTCTCAACCAGATGCCCTGTGAATCATCGCGCCTCTAATTTGTATCTGTATTTCTATGTTTAGAATACATTATCTCTTCAATATGAATAATGCATTCGTATTTGGTTACATCTCTATTTCTGATGTGATGAAATTCCTGTTATTGGGAGTAAAGTCTGTGCAGGAATAGTCACCATGACAAACTGACATAGCTGTAAGGATCGACTCATATGCAGGCAGAGAGAAAGAACTGCTGGGGTCGCACAAGGGGTTTGGGCTGACATGCTGTTGACAGCCCAAAGCAGGCCTGTGTGAACATTCAGGTTCAGCAGGAAGCGCAAGATACATAGAAAATGATATGACCTCTCAGATTCAAGGCTTAGGATGTTAAAAATAAAAATGTAAAACAATAGGATGTTAAGACTACAGTCTTATAACATGAGAGACATAAGACACATACACACGGATAACTGATACACAAACAATTAACCCGCTAGAACTGGTTCGCTGGTTCGTTAGCCATGAAGGGTAATACTGTGGCCCTTTCTGTTATAATAAAAAGAAATCTAGAAAAAAAACCCACAAAAATGTAAGCAACTGAAAATAATAATTAAACTGTTGATAGCCTGTATAACCATGTTGTTCAGTTTCCATTTTAATTAAAATATCAGGTTAAAAATAATTGTTTTGTTGTTCATGGAGGGTGGTTATTAAAACTTATTATTGCTCCAAAACCTAAAAAATGGCAAGATGTTTGGCATTTCTTAAGAACCAAGAAATTTGTCTTGTAGAATTAAAAATTTTTTTTTTTATCAAAGTGTATAATAGAACCTTTTCTCTAATATCCATACTCACCAATAAAGCAATGCACAAATTCCTTTGGGCAAATTCCTCGTCTTTGTACTCCCACTTAATGCAAGCAGGACGATTCTTAGTCAACAAGCTGTCTTGTCAAGCAATACAAGTTCTGCTTTTTAAGTTATAAGCAGTGACTGGATCTTAGTGGGTTGTAATCTGACAGTGCCTTTGCATCTACACCACCAGGTGAACATTTGGCAGAATCATAGTGGCAACAAATATGACATTATCTTTCATGTTTTCAAGAACTGTCATCTCTAGATATTCATACTGGAGCAAATTTGGATGAACTGACTATATAAATTACAGCTGACGGACTGTAATTTGGATCTCAATCAGAGAGTTAATCAGGACCAGCCTGACACGGTGATGGACGTTTAATGAATATTCATCGCTTTGGTTTTGTTTTATGTATTGTGTATTAAGTCAGGCAGAAAATCCATGTTGGCATTTTTGATACCTCTAATACCTGATATCGTATTGTATTTCCAGTGTAATTGAGTGCCATGATTATACCGCAAGGCAAAAGCCAGGTCAAAATGACACTCATTTTATTCAGATACTCAACCCTGATTGCTGGACTTCGACTCTTTTTGAGAGCAAGAAGCAAAGAAGAGCGTTATCTCGAGGGCTTCAATAACATTGTGAATTCGGTGTGAACAATAGCTGCGGCTATTAAAGCCCGGTGCATGAGCCTGCCGTGCAGAGACGCCGGAGCTCTGGCTTCAGAGACGGAAGTGGGAGTGCGTTTTTGATTCGGCGGTGAGTCCCATCCGCTCTTGGGGGAGGATGAAAGACATTCAATGCCTTGCTGATCACACAGGAGATTATCAGTCTTGCATATACATTCACAACCGGAAGGCAAGAGGATAGGATAAGAAAATGGTGGTGGTGGTGGTGGGATGGGACCCATAAATGATTATAGCTGAGAGATCTGGGGTTTTTTTTGTTTACTTTTCGTTCCCCTTCTTTCCCCTGATAGTGTGTTTCTTGATTTTTTTGGTTTTCATACCTCCTGTCCCCTCTCTGTGTTTATAGCAGCCACTGGGCACACATCTGTAGCTGTACAGATTTCCCAAGAGGCTGCATTCAAACAGGGGTGGAGAGTGTGAACAGCTGAGCTGCACAGCTCAGGGGAACACACACTCATGCCAGGCTAGACCGAACGCCCTTGCAGACAGACAGAGAGATGGGAAGAGAGAGAGATTGATGGGGAGATTCATCATGCTTAACACCTCTGGGGCTAGACCAGATAAAGGCATGGGCATGTGAGCTTTCTATGTGATTATCCGCCCATCCGCTGCTCCCATTAGTATGACAGGGCATGAAAACAACACCCAGCTCCCACCTGGCTATAACAATTATCCACCTAAATCCCATGCGAGGCTGGTTGATTCCTAATGAAGCTGACGGCTGGGCACACCAGGTAATAAGGCTAATTGCCTTTCAGTGAGCTCTTTGACCTCTTGATATTTCAGCCTAAAAGAGTGTTTTGCCCAGCTAGCAGCTAAACAGCTACATATGCTGTTGATCCTATGGTGTTGTGATCACACATTCTGGGCACCCTCTTCGGTATGCCCCTTTTGGTCAGTTCGCGTCTGAGTTTTATCAGTTGTGACACTGAGAAATTGACTTTGCTCTGGCTCTCATCAAATTGCGGCGCTATTGTGGCAATGCTCGAGCGACTCCACTCCACTCACCGTGCACCTGGAGTAAGCTGTGGGGAAAAAAGAAAAAAAGCTCTGACCTTGCTGCCAAGGTGTCGTGGAGGGAGCAAGTGTTGTTTCTGGTCAGAGCCTATTATCTTTAGATCGGAGCTACTGTGCGACTTGATACCGAACACGAGTGAATCGATGCTGACACAGACACAGTTAAGCTGACAAAACTCTAAAGAACATGCCGACCTGTTCACGTCCGTTCGGCGGGTTTATTTCAGTGGTCTTTGAGCAAAATCATACTTAGACGTGCTTGTCATGATAGACACCGACGGGACAGCTCTGCCATGCACTTGCATTGTTCTCCATCAAGACGCAGCCTCCTAATGAGGATTCTATTAACAGACATGGGACCATGCCGGCAATAAGGCAGACGGAGAGGGCTGGGTAACGACGCTAGCAGTTAGCAAACAGATGTTCCTTCTGCAGAGAAGCTGGTCGTGGCTAATGAAGCCTTTACCGATTCAGAGGAGTCCTGGGATGCTCAGGGGAGTGCCTACGTGTGTCTATCTGACTGAGACAGCTAGCTCTTCAGCTCAGTGTGTGTCTGATAAACAAATGTATGAAAAAAATAGTCCATATCTAATGGCCTGCTGCTCTCTGTAGGAAGGTTTATGGCTCTTGCACTCCAGACACCAGCTGTAGCTGCACATACAGATACAAGGCCAAGCAGCATTTGAGCATTAATTACTCAGTGTGGCATGTAATGAGATGGGGCTGTCCACAGATATTTTAGGGAGCAGGGGTTCAAAAAGAGGACACATTGCACCCTTTGGCACTACTCAAACAACTCAAACACATTATTCCTTCGATGAATCTGCCATTGGTCTGGAAAAGATCTGTCACATCAGAGCAGCGGTTCCATATGAAAAATAAATCTTCCAGATGCAAAGTCAGACCTCTAATCAGTTCTTGTGATTCACATTTATAACGTGCCATGTTATAAGACATTTTTTTTTAGAATGTTTCTTGATAGAGAAGGAAATTGCCAGGGTTGCCTTAGTGCAAAAATAATTCCCCAACTGGGACAATGAAGCGTCTAACTAAATATGTAAGTATATGCAGTCTCTTGCTGTAGCATATGAATCTGTTCATTTTCATCCGGTTGTATGGCTTTGAATTCAGAATCCATTTAAACACACACATCACATACACTACTAAAACAGTATTCTTCAAGTGTTATTGTATTAATTATGTATTTTTTTTGCTTTCTAAAGGATTTGTGCCTGGAAACCATTCTTTCTCCACAAGCTAAAGCACCTTTTAGAGCTTTTAGTAGCTGTTTTTCTAAACAAATGTAGCGCTTACCATTCATTATGCATATATATTCCAAAAAGAGAAAAAAAAAACCTCTCACTAACCATTTGGTTCATTATACGCCTTGATAAGATTTAAGATCTGCAGCTTGTTATAATCTGAACAGCTTGCTTAGTAAATCACCTGAATTGGGGGTTTTGGAAAAACAGGTTTTGTGTCATTTCGCGTGTGATACTGAATAAACGTTATATCTAAGATATGCAGATTGAGAGGAAAAGAAAATCACGATATACGCCATTGCGTATAACGCATTGCCAGACTTATCTATTAAATATGTTATGTCTAAGCATGAGGCTGAAAAACTGATTGACTGGAATAAGGGTTAGCCTATATAAAGTGTATTAGTAAGGTACTGAAGTGGCGCAATCCACCTGAACAGGTTCAGTGTGCTTTGGCATAGATTCTCTGGAATTGAACTAGGGTGATGAATAATGTTCCTCCTAAAGATTTTCAATCAGTAGGTGTTTGATGGTGTTGGTGGGGAGTGCTGTCTATCACATGGCTCCAAAATCTCTCATAGGTGTTCAAGAGGGTTGAGATATGATGAGTGTGAAGGGCACAGAATATGATTTCCAACTATTTTATTTTCATCGAACCATTCAATGAGCCCTTATGCCCTGCCCATTAAATCATGGTATACCCACACACACACCAACAAAAAGCCACGCTGCTGTAAGTCGTGCACAGTGAGGTCCTGCTGAAATAGGCATGGAGTTCCTTGGAAAAGATGTTGTCTTGACAGTAGTATGTTTCTCCAAAATACCAATAAAAGCCTCCATATCATATCAATCCCCCATGCTGTGGGCACTGATGCACCCCCATGCCATCACAAATTGCAAGTTTTTGCACTTTTCATTGGTAACAGTCTGAATGTTCTTTTTTATCTTTGGCATGTAGAATTTGATGTCCGGTTTTTCCAAAAACAAGCTGAAACATGGACTTGTCTGACCACAGGATACATTTCCACTGTCATTTTAGATGACTTCAAGCCCAGAGACCTTGCCTTGCGTTTCTTCACAAAATTAATATATGCATAATACAGTTTCAGCTTGCATTTCTTAATGTAGCGCTGGACTGTGTTAAGTGACAGTGATTTTCCAAAGTACTCCCGAGCCCATGTGGCTATCTCCATCATGGTAGCATGACGGTTTCTCAGACAATACCGCCTGAAGGCTCGATGGTCACACACATTCAGCAGCGGGTTTCCACCCTTGGCCTTTATGCACTGAGATTTCCCCTGACTCTGACCTGAATCTTTTCATGATATTATGAATTACAGATGGTGAAAGACCTAAATTCTTTGCAATCATGCACTGAGAAACATTGTATTTATACTGACTGAAAATTCTCTCATGAAGTTTGGCACAAACTGATGGACCAGGACCCAGAATAAAGCTCCGGTGGATGCTCTTTTTATACTCAAACTTGAAGACCTCACCAGTTACCAGTTAAACTGCTAATTGTGGAACCTTTCAGTCACTTGTATAACCTTGTCAGTCTTACTCTGTTTTTTTCATCACTGAAAACATCAGGGGTACTTGAAATACATTATTCAACATCCCACTAACTAGATGCTCTGGTTACTTAGTACTTAGTTGAACAGAAAGAGAATGACTAGATAATAATAATAATAATAATAATAATAATAATAATAATAATAATAATAAAAGGCAAAACTCAAGCACCTTAAAAAATGCTGTTCTACAAAGATGGCAACATAAACCATCCTACTGTTATCAATAATATGTTATCACTGATGTACCTGTAGCCGACTGTCAAGTCCAGCAGATGTTCTGGGATTGTAAGCAGACCTAACCTGCTGGCTATATTTGCAGGACAAGGCTACATTTGAGCTTAAGGCTACAACGTAACTGCTACAACGTAATAGCTGGTGACACACCAAAGCAATCACATTATGGAAACAGTAACTGGATGAGATGTACAGACATTTTGGGTTATCAAAGGTTAAAAAGGAATGTGTGTGGCCGTGGCAGTGGACTGCATTACATTCAAAATTACAGTGTCATTGTTTGCAGTTGGCTTTATTCCCACATGAGAATAGCCCCCCACATCATTATATTAACAGCATGGGCCAAAGTGAAACTAGCTGTTGGACATTTGTCTCCTTTTTCATTAAAACCCACTGGCTGCCTCATATGATCTGTAAATACCTTGCTCAAATATATTGAAGAAAACCCCCATATTCCAAGTCAGCAATAGCAATATGAATTTTGCTGGATGGATGATAATGTTTTTAACACGTGACCGGTGTTTACGAAACTTTGCCACATCTGTAATCAATAATATGAGCAGAACTGTGACAGGCAATTTAGATAAGTCATATGTGGTCCTGTTGTGTTTTTTAATTAGAAGGTTTATCTCATCATTTCATTTGAGCATGTTTATAACAACATTTTTGATGTATTATTTTCCATTTATTCATTTCATTTCAATTTAATTATGAAGAAAGAAAGAAAGAAAGAAAAGATCATGAGATGTCTAGGTTGGCTGTGTATTACTGAAGATCCCTTTAATCTACGAAACAGAATTGCTCACAAGCATTCCTAATATAGTGCATTCTTTTAACATTTGCAGGTTTTTAGCCTCTAGAATATAAAACACAGAGTATTTAATGTGACTTCCAAAACCACTTGCAGCAAGGTTTCTGTGTGATCCACTTTGGTTTTGACCAATTATTCAATATAAAAGATGTTTCCTAGAGTAGTTGTCTAGATGTTTTCTAGAGCTGCTCTAGAACAATTCAGATATATAATTAGTGATTGCTCTGGAACAAAATATATATCCTTAATTGGAGATGTTCTGGAATCATCCATTCATCTAACAAGGTAATGTTCTGGAACATAGTTGTATGTTCTGGGATCATCCTTTCATTGAATCATCCAATTATTTAACAGGATAATGTTCTAGAACATGGTTGTTCTAGAACAAACAAAATACATGTCTTTAATTGTAGATTGAATGTTCTGGAATCGTCCTTTCATTTAATGGTGTGATGTTCTGGAACATAGTTGTTCTAGAATGAAAAAAAAAATCTTTCATTGGAGATTGAATGTTCTGGGATCATCCTTTCATTGAATCATCCAATCATTTAACAGTGTAATGTTCTGGAACATAGTTGTTCTAGAATGAAGAAAATATATTTTTAATTGGAGATTGATTGTTCTGGAACATAGTTGTTCTAGAACGAAAAAAAAAAATCTTTCATTGGCGATTGAATGTTCTGGAACATAGTTGTTCTAGAACAAACAAAATATATATCTTATATATTATATATCTGTTCTAGAATGAAGAAAATATATTTTTCATTGGAGATTGAATGTTCTGGAACATAGTTGTTCTAGAACGAAAAAAAATATCTTTCATTGGAGATTGAATGTTCTAGAACATAGTTGTTCTAGAACAAACAAAATATATATCTTTACTTGGAGATTGAATGTTCTGGAATCATCCTTTCATTTAATGGTGTAATGTTCTGGAACATAGTTGTTCTAGAATGAAAAGAAAAAATCTTTCATTGGAGATTGAATGTTCTGGGATCATCCTTTCATTGAATCATCCAATCATTCAACAGTGTAATGTTCTGGAACATAGCTGTTCTAGAATGAAGAAAATATATTTTTCATTGGAGATTGAATGTTCTGGAACGTAGTTGTTCTAGATCAAACAAAATACATATCTTTAATTGGCGATTAAATGTTATGGAATCATCCTTTCATTTAACAGGGTAATGTTCTGGACATAGTTCTTCTAGAACAAAGAAACTACATATCTTTTATTGGGGATTGAATGTTATGGATTCATCCGTTCCGTGAATCATCCAATTATTTAACAGGGTAATGTTCTGTAACATAGCTGTTCTAGAAGGAACAAAATATATAGCTTGGTGATTGAATGTTCTGGAATCATCCATTCATTTAACGGGGTAATATTCTGGTACTTAGTTGTTCTACAATGAACATAATACATATCTTTAATTGGAGACTGAATGTTCTGGAATCATTAAATTGTTTAACAGAGTAATGTTTTGGAACATAGTTGTTATAGAATTATTATATTATATTTATAATCTTTAATTGGAGATTGAATGTTCTGGAATGATCCTTTCATTTAACGGGGTAATGTCCCATATACTGTGTACTTCTCTCTCTGTATATTCAGTTTAGCACAGTTCTGGTACAATATGTATATTTCATTGATGATTGTTCTAGAGTATTTTGAATTTAATATCGTTCTAGAACAACCCATATATTTCATTATTCATGATATTTAATTATTAGAACTTTTTCTTTTTTCCTAAGCTAGAAATCTTCTGCAAGACTGCACACTCGGGGGCTTAAGATTTACGCTTTTGTCAAGCAGGCATTGCTCTGGCTTTTTTTTTTCGTACAGTTTTTGCTATTCAGCATGTTTGTGAAAGTTTGTTCCATTTGGGATTTCCTTGTGTACTAACAGCCCTCTCTGCAATGAACATAGCATTCGTTTTGCAAAATGATAGTGCGCAACAAAAGCAACCGCCCCGTTTCTTGCTTTATAACAGCCATGTTCTTCAGGTTTTAATAGTCCAGATGGTATACCCTCCACAGGTCGCAACACATCAGAGCTGCTCCACATGACACGATTTAGTCTACCGTGTGCACCGCAGAAACCCACAGCTCGAGAAATTGGCTTGTTTTTTTAAAAATTGCTCGGAAAAAACACCCCCTTTTTTGACCGTACTCTAATTATTTTCATCATGCTGACACAGTGTCGCAAAACAGAAGAAGACTTGTTTCCTTGAATATCTGTTAATCATAAGCAATGGGCAATAATGAGAAAAAATATCATGCTTTATCTGTGAGGGAGCTGAAGAGCACTTGAGTGAAGATAACATGAGAAGAGAATGGCTCAGGTCATTTTAATGGCAAGAGTGAACAGGGAAAAACAGATGAAGAGAGACGGCAAGAGAGAGAGAGAGAGCACGTGAAAGAGAGAAAGAGATACAGAGAAGGAGAGAAACAACAGCTCGTTCAGTGTGAATTTAAAAGTGGAGCTGAGTGCCAAAGCCCACGTCTCTAGGTGCAGCTCTACAATGTGAGAACACAAAGTGATTCAGGCTGATGATTTGCTTGATGGAAGTTTCTTCTGTATGGAAGAAAACAGGGCTGAGACCAAAGGGAGAGAGAGCAGGTCATGATAGTTTTAGCTGTTAAAAGGGAAAAAAAAAAAAAAAGAATATTCAACATGCCCTAGTTTCCAGCAGCTGAAACCACATAGGCATCCTTATAACATCTTAACATCTACTCTGCTGGTAATGAAACAGATTACACATACGAACTCGTTCACAGGCCGCTAAGTAAAGTCATGTGAGCCTGAACGTATAGTATTTATCACTGGAATTGAATTTCTGTAGTAAAATAGAATAAAACACTACAAATATGTCCTATTTCTTACATAGTTGGAACCCTAGACGGCTGGAGTAGTGTTAGAATTTTGACCCTTCTTTATAGTATATTATATCTTAGGTCCATTTGCATTGTTTTAATACTGACTCTTAATGTTTGTTTTTCACAAAGGAGGTACGGACGGAGAGATGGATTGATAGCGTTGGGTTCTTTTAACTCTCTAACCCGAATAGTCTTATTTCGGTCATGTTTGATGTTATCGGATGCGGACAAAGAGCCGGTTGACACGAAGGCCAAGGCAAAGGAGGAGGACGGGGGGGTTGGAAGGGGAGGAATGGGGCATTCAGCTGTCACGCTCTTAGTGTTTGGGCTTCCTGTGCAGGTGGGCATTGAGGAGTGCCAGCTCCCTCACTAACAACGCAGGCGACTATGCATCCAGCCATAATGGATGCTTTTCAGAGAAGCTGCTCTCTCACATGGGACATGAGGAAAAAAAGATAGAGAGAAGCGTTGAGGAGGCTGCAGAATGAGAGCGGCGCGGAAAGGTGGCGCCTCAGAAGAAACCAGACAGAAACGTATACTTCGGCTATGAGCGGCGCACCTTAAAGAGATAAGCTCCGGCAGCAAACCTATATGGAGACAATCGTAAATGAATGCTCACATGTAACAAGCAAGGGGAATAATCTGGGAGCAATAAATATGGCTATTGAATTATTGCAATAATACACCATGCATTCCCTCAGCTCTTCTCCAATATATGTGATTACTTAATTTATAAACTGAAGATGACACTGCAGAATAATCCGTTCATGGCTCGTTCAAAGCCATTTATAACCTCTGGCAGCTGCTTTCATAGTTTTGTTGTTGTATCTCAGCCTCGTAAGCTTTAAATATCTGTTGCCATGTGCCAATGTTCCTTGCTGCTTTTACATGTTAAATAGCACTGAACTGAAGGGACTAGCTGCCCAGCATATTATTGTATGTTCTGACAACCTTGAGAATGTTCACAAATGTTTGCCTAAAACCGAAGTCAAAATCCAGCGTGCCTCAGATTCTCTGTAATAACTTAGCGGCTCATTGGTACAACCACTTAGAGTGTGTATCTCTAAGGAGGGACAGCTTAGGGATTTGTTTTACTGTAATATAAATACACAGAGCCTCAAACGTTGCTGTCATCTTATAGGAGATCCGACATCAGCGTTTTTGCAACCGGTCTGATCCAAAACTTTAACATCTTTAACCATCTCTTGGGGCCCTGTTTAAAAGCAGTTGGAACAACTTCAAGAAAAATAAAAAATGAGTATTTATACTTCTGGCTCATTTCTTACAAACTGTTTGTGTCTGTTCACACTTTCTGTCGCCGATGCTGTAGCTGCTACGTCAAGCACGGGGCATCCTGTCCTTAACAGAAATAATAAAATGTTTTACAAAAGTATTTAATTAGCACCGCCAAATGTATTGCTCTTGCAGGGTCCAGGAGAGACATGCGTGAACAAAAACACATGAGCAAAAAATTGTTTTGTCAGCTAATTTCAAATACACAGCGTTTCATCGGCTGAACTTGAACTTGTTTGAGGAGGAGAGAACACAGCAATTCCACTTGGGAGGGGGAAAAAAAAAACTGCCTGAAATCTAGGTTAGGGTGTGATCTGGGTGAGTTCCATGTGAACTCTTGCAGTTCGACTGCAGTGAGAAAGTGAAGTGACAGCATATCCACCTATATTCAAAGAGTAAACCATTACAATATGCTGTGGAATACGGGTTGCAGGAAGTGTTTTCCTCTTTAATTTCTCAAGATGCCAGTGAGCAGCTGATGGGTTAGTGGTCTTTGCTCACATATTGTTTTTTTTGGATATCATTGATAATATTTTAATTCTAACACACCATTTTAAAATGAGGCTATTTGCTAGGTTAGTGCCTGCATCAATGGTCACAAGAGAAAAAAAAAATACACCCCAACAATCTGCCATGCTGACATGTGGCAATGCTTCAATCGTGTGGCATAGATGCGTCTGTGCATTATGGTCATGAAAATGGTAATACCTCAATCAGTATATAATAATAATAATAATAATAATAATAATAAATCAATAAATAAAAAAAATCAATAAATCAATAAATTAATAAATGAATGAATGAATAAATAAATAAAATAAAATAAAAAAATACATAATATTAACAACAACAACAATAATTAATAATAATAATAATAATAATAATAATAATAATAATAATAGTAGTAGTAGTAGTAGTAGTAGTAGTAGTAGTAGTA
>JAOUQY010000051.1:1726288-1742731 GCA_028566355.1 Doras micropoeus
GGAGGCCCTACACCATACTAATAAATTATTGTGGTCTAAAATGACAGGTGTTTCAGTTTCATTGTCCAACCCCTGTACAAGGAGGTAGTTTTAATGTTATGGCTGATCGGTGTATATTTGAAATATAATTGTGCCTTATCGCCTTGATAAAAACAGGTGACAGTTGACGTAAATTAATGCAGTTCACATGAAGTTTGTTTGTCTAATAAATTGTATATTATGGGCATTACTATAAATTTATTTTGTCCTGCTTTGTCTTTTCTGGTGATATCGATCTAGATAGGCGGGGTGATAATTGACTGTGCTGGCCTGTGGGAAGCCAGCGCATCATACAGAGTGACATGATGCCAAGTACACTACTGGCACACTCCAGACTATATTTACAATGCTATAGCCAAGAAAACTTGGATTGGCACAACATGAGCAATGTAAACAACAAATGAACAGCGCTCTGTGTTCGGAGAGCCTCCTAGCTGACCTACAGATGAAAGGAAGAGGCTCTGCAGCGTGTTACACTTCTTTATCTCCAAAGCTGTCGACACAGCTGCTAAAGCATCAAAGATGATTATGTAGTCTCCCATCAACTGTAGGGACTGACTGGGCAAGGGGAAAGTTTTTGTGTGTGGATATACAGTATGTGTGTGTGGGGATTAAGTAACGTTGACCTGCATAAGCAGGCACGTGCCAGCCAGTATGGTCGGGGGGGCAGATAAGAACGACAGAGTTCACGCCGTGACTGCATTAGCAAGCAGCCAACTCCAGCGACTCCGCCACACTCGGCAGTTTTACGACATTTTAAAAAGTGCCTGGCTCAAAGGAATGATGAGCTCTCAGGAGTGTAATCAGAAACAGCCTCCATCGTCTCGCTGCATCACCCCAGCATGGGAAATTTATAGATCCCGATAAGGAACGCACGTCGCCGTCTCCTGAATTTATGTAGCTCAATGCATTACATTCGCCGCACTGTTGCACAGCTCAGGCTTGCATACTTAACATGGTGATTGCAGATGGCAGGGTCTGAGAGAGGCCTCTTACAGCAATGTTAGACCTGGGTAACTAAGAGTAACTAAGTATATAGATACACTCACTGACCACTTTATTGGGAACACCTGCATACCTACTCAGTCATGCAATTATCCAGGCAGCCAATCACGTGCCAGCAGCTTTATGCAATGCATAAAATCAGACACGGTTCGGAAGCTTCAGTTGATCTTGGCTGCTAGAAGTGGAACCTGATGTATATTTCGATCATACCCTAGATGATCTCTTGCCCATAAACAGAAGGCTTGTCTTTAATAATTCACTATTCACTATGAGAGAGACTTTCCAGTGAGAAATTATAGATCCAGTTCAATCACCAAAATGAATTAGCTTTGGGTCTTTCTGAGTGTTTCTTTCTGAGTTTCCCTTATAGATGTTTAACGTAATGGTTTTATATCCGGGTGAAAACTTTTCTGCTGACTTGGCAGAAGTGAAGACAAAGCGCATCCATTCCACTGTATATTTACCCCAAGCCTGGTTTCATCTCTTAATTTCCATAAAAATGCGTATTCAGAAGGGGACTGAATCACTGTTGTTGCCATTCAGATTGGCCTTGTAGCACGGCGTTGAGAATTGTGCTGGTATTAATCAGCTGTTTGGAAATGAAAAGACTGATTTGATGATAAACACATGAATGTGAGCCGTGTCGCAAATACGTGGCCTTTTTACATACAGCTCAGGCCAAGCCAAAGATACCATGTGCAAAGAAATGAAGGCATGTTTTATATATGCTGGTTCACTGCTTGGTTTTTTAGCTAAAATTGAGCTGTCTGACTGCCACCAGAAACATTTTGAATGTCACCCTGATTCATTTAATGGTGCATCAGAGCATATTAGCCTATGTGCCTAATTTGTTCCGAGAGACGAATTCGTTCTGACAAGCATGTCTGCTCTTCTCTATGAGGCACGGTTCAAGTTCAAGGGCTGGGGATTCATTTGCAGATAGAGGATATATACAATACCAGTGACTGGGGCAACATCCATAGGAGCACATGCCCATATTTCAGCATAATTCTTCATTAAATTAAATTAAAATCTAAATGTAAAATGAAATACATATTCAGATTTTTTTTTACTTGCAATGTAAGGCTTTATAATATTTGGTCAGTTATAATGTGGCATTCATTAATAAATTAAACATTTGGCAGATTTATGTAGTATAGAAGGAATAAGACATTATGGGATGTCCTGTTGTAGGAAACTAATGCATACATACAGTTTGTGCAGAGTGATATGGCTCAAGTCAGGTTTTATTCTTTTACAGTATATGAGACGTGAGAAGACGGAAAGGATATACCTAATACCTAACCTGACTCAATCCTCATTTGATTTTCTAATTTAGATATGAAAGAATTAGGATAAAATCAATGATATGTGGTACTGATGAAAAAAGGAAATGCTTTGAAAGGATTACATTGATATTGGTTTTCTCTTGTGACTGCTCTGTAGCTCAATTGCAGAACCAAATTATAATTGAGTCATGATATTACGCGAGTGAATGCATGATTCTTGCAATCTTTCACACATTTGATTTTCACGTTTCCCGATGAGCTGGGAATGCATGACGCATCCTTTCTTTCAGTCCCATTTTGCTTCACTTTTGTGGATGGGTGGCATATGGGGCATTTGTTCTGTCTGGTTGGCAAGCTTTTCTTTCAAAAGGTCATTTCGCAGAGTGTGAAGTTATGTTGTGATAGCTCCACGCTGTGCCTGAGACAGCAAGGGCTGAGCTGCATGGGACTACACAGAAGCCCAGAGGAAACAGAAGTCCATGCGTTCAGAATAAAAAAACTTGCAGACACCACACTTTGCTTTGTCATTGACATGTCCTTTCAGCCTGGTTGCCATTCAGGCGGCATTGAATTATTTTGCATAATTCCGTATTGAATGGCGCAGGCTGTGCACTTGTACTAATCGTCAACAAAAATCAGCACTTCAATTCCATTTGTATGTGGGAGGCACGGGCTGCAAAGCTTGATCTTCCAAATGTGAAAAATAGCCCAGTAGCTGTGTATAAGGCACATGCACAGATGCATCCCAAGGAAGATTTGGGTTACTTACGTTTTGTTCTTGGACTGTATAAGGACGCTTTTTCACTATGTGAAATAATAATCACTGATTTTGTATGGCCTCTGGATGACTCATAGGACCTAAAATCCTGCAATTTTGTTCTTGCCTTCATCTGCATCCTCTTCCATTTATCATCCAATTATCTCAGCCTTACCGTGGGAAATAAAATAATCCAATTAATTTAATAAATCCAAATTCACAAGTAGCTGTTAACAGTGGGCTGGTTAACATTATCCCTTTTGTCATACTGGATAATTTAGCCAGTGAGACCTTTCTGCAATGCCTAATGCATTGTTATGTCATAGTTATGACTTCCACAGCAATGCTGGTGGTCATGTAGTTTTTGTGAAAGGTTTCTTCTTCTTCTTCTTCTTTTTTTCATCACCGATCCACATGACACTTCACAATTCACACCCAACATCACTACCACGTTCTTTAGATGCCCACCAAATTCCATGAAATTTCATCCATAGGGCCATCGCACCTGACGTGTCAAATATCACAAGAACTGCTTAAGTTCTTTTGGTATGCAATTTGGTATGTTTACTTCAGTCTTGTTATTTTCTCACTTTATGCAGCAGCTACTGTATATTCTACACTGTTTTGCAGTTCATCTAGTTAAAGTTATAGTTGTAGGTAGCAGAGTTTTTCACTGGTTGGTTATAGGATTTTAATCCAGTAGCCAGTAAGTGTCATATTGGGCATTTAATTTAGCCTCTGACTGAGTTGTGAAAGATAGAAGCCTTATAATGCTGTGGTATTATTCTGTGCATTGTGAAGCAAATAAAGCAAATAAGGACTCATTCGGTATAATAATATAATATATTCAGTGACAGGTTAAATGAATAGCCAGATAGGCTATGCCCAGTGTTACTGTCCTAGTGTATAAGTGTAAACTTTACATTTTTTAAGGTCTATGTGATTTTTGTGTGAACTGGTGCTAAAGTGAAGGTGGTACTGTTTGCACTGCTTTTACTTCTCCCTGTGCTTTCTGGTTTTGTTCACATCTCCATCTGCTACCTCTATTTGTCCTTTTACCAGCCGCTTTTTACTGATTGTATACACCTGGTTTGTTTTGTGATTATTTTGCCTTATTGTATAATCTGTGTATGTTTTTCTTCGCAACATGTTCCAGTTTCATAAGATATATTTGTCTTCCAAGTTTAGGATCTTGCATGTATTACAGTTAATGATTATGTATACACTGAAGTACCAGAAAAACTGGTATACCAGTTAATACTTGGTAGGTCCCCTGCAGGATCTTGGAGGAAACATTGTACAGTCCTCACGCTGATGTTTGCTGAGGCCCCAGCATTGAATTCTGATGTTAATTGAGGCAGTGTTGCACGCCTATCGAGTGAAACGATTCTTTACCCAGGGTTTTTTTACGGCCACACTGCTGTCGTAAGGTCGAGGTTTCTTGTAGTCACCGTCTACCCTTGAAATGCTCATGCATTCCATGCAAATCCAAACTTTCTATTGCTTTATATGCGCACTGGCGGATGCAACAATGTGTCTATGTGGCATTGCTATGTATATTGCACAGGATCCTGTACCAGTTTTTCTGGTATTTCAGTGTAACCTTATAATGACCCTGGCTGCCTGTGATTTGACTCAATATGCTGAGTTATAGTCTGAGAAAATATGCTGAGTTTTTGCACTTATGTCCTGCCTTCACTAACCAAATCTTTCCTAATGCCTAATCTAGTATGACTGAATTGGACTGAAAAACATGCGCAGTATACTGCCAGGGAAAAGCCAAACCCATAATTTAAATATTACAATAAAAGTATTTGTTGATTTTAGATCTGTTATATACAAATTGTCTGGATTGGAATTATGGTGTGGTAAAATATCAGTAGTGGGAGTTATGCAGGGACTGGGGACATGTGGTATGGGTTGGGGGTGAGTTTTGTTTTTCTTGAGCCCCTGCCTCTCAAAAGTTCTATATATATGGATATATTAATGGAGAACAAGCTCATAGCATGGATATAGAAGAAGCTAGTAAATGGTTGATGAGCATTACAGCAGCTCACACTGTTATATTCTGTCAAATTGTGCAGTTTATTCATGCCAATTCATCTTCCCACTATTCATTATGGTGTATATCAGTTGAAAGAATGTAATTTGGGTACCCTGGAGCTGGTAGCTCAGTTAAACCAATACCTTTATCATCTAAGTTATATATGAAAATGTTCTCAATATTCCTGTAATGTAATTTTTTTTTCCCTGACATGAAAGGGTGCTTTTGTCTTTGCCCATCTTTGATCTGATCCTATGTCCCAAGGACAGGAGTTTCCACCGGAATGAAAATGAATTTAGTGTAAAAAAGTCTTTGTGCTGCACTTTCTTTAGACTATCTCATTTAGCTCCGATACATGTTGTAATCTTTCAAATATCTACATTCAGCACTCTTTTTGATGCATATTTTATGTCAACCTTCCATATTGCGAAGTTTGTAATACCTATTCATATCTAGGCATACACAGGGCACAGGGTCTAACACAATGCTGCTTTTGTTTTTTTGTCTAAGGATTCTCCATACTCCAAGCCATAATGGAGGCAGCAGTGGCAAACAACTGGCAGGTGACAGCTCGATCGGTGGGGAGCGTGACAGACCCACAGGAGTACAGGCGCATCCTCGAGGAAATGGACAGAAGGCAGGAGAAGCGCTATCTCATTGACTGTGAAGTGGACAGGATCAACATCATCTTAGAGCAGGTAAAATACCTCTCGTTCACATTTCAGTAATCTGAGTGAATTGGCAGGCTAATAGCACAAAGCCGTTCTTCCAGTCTGCATTCTTTAATGACGAAGGTGGCTGCAAAATCCATGCCCATCCCAGCCTGTTAATCTCCATGTATTCTCCAAGTCCATCCTGCCACCACTTCAACCATGTCAATTTCACAGACAAAGAAATGCAGATTAGCTCACCAGGAACACAAGTAAGATGAGTAGCTTTGGAGAATGTCCTGGGCAGATTCCAATTCCACTTTCATACTTTCACATACTTTATTTATGGTCATAGGAAGCAATCAACTCCTGAAATTGCTTCTGTTCATTAGATCATTGATTTACATCCATTAGCTGTTTATATTACTCAATAATAGTCCCGATGTGTTTATAGACCTCCAATGAGCCCTAGAATGTCAATGAAGTTTAGATGGCTTTAAGTATCAACTTCCTGTGTGTCATTTATAGTGGTGTGACTGAATGTATACATTATTCTGTTTGTACAGAAAAGTGGTGCTCTGTTTGGGTCATTCTTTTATTAGTGTGCTTGCCAGAAAGGTTTGCATGGCATCTGCTTGACACTAAAGGTGTGCATCAGGACTGGGATCCTGGGATTTGTGTCAGATCAAGAAAGTGGTTTTCTTGTGGGACAAACAAAGGCCACATTCATTTACAGCATTTATACAATCTGCCTAGTCATTGATGTAGTGGTTTAAATTAGGATACTAATACTAATACTAAGTTTGACGTTTAAAGATTTTTTTGTTTCATGCATATCTCTAGTTGAGACCAAATATGAACTTGAGTAATGTAGCTGTAGATGAGGATCAGTGCTAGCATGTGTAACGTTCTTTTTCTTCTCTTCCTAGGGTTTCTGGGTGCACATAGTGGTAGGGTTCATATGTTTAGGCCACACCCACTTTAGGTTTAAATCAAAGCCCATTTGAAGCACTAAACAAATACAGACACTGATACAGACAGTGGCGTTGCCTTAGACCCAAGTGTGTAGATGATTGTTTTGTAAATCTATGCGTACAAGAAAAGAATTTTTTTTAAATCACATCATTAGTATCAGAGACATTTATGAATTCATTGTGGTTTTCATTTGAATATTAACATGATATTATTCAGCATTAATATATTTCAGTTTTGTGCTTTAAAATTGCATAGTTGTACACTTGACCCCTTCCTAAGACAGTGTTTTTGCGAAATATTTCAGCAGGTTAAATCAAGAGATAGATTGGAGGGAGGAGAGAAGAATTGCAGGAAATTAGAGCAGGAAGACCGAGTTATTGGCCTCCAGGGCAGACAGGACTCTTTTCCCCTCTTACTTCAGCATACTTTGACTAAATTTAATGTAAGAGGACTAATTTCCTCACACTGTAGAGGCTCAGAGAAGCTTCTAGCTTCCAGACTTTGGTTCAGTGAGTGACAGTAGGACAGAACCGCAGTCAGGATCAGCTATGGGCAGCTAGAAAGTCTATCAGTGTGTGACGCCCTGCTGCTGCGAGTGAGAGTAGAGATAAGCCACGGTGAAAGGAGGAGAGTCATTTTTATTGCCAGCCAGTGAAGTATGCCTTCTCTCTTTTATGGTTTTTAAGCAAAGCTACTGAGGTGGAGGTGCCTGGGGTCTCCAGAGGCTCATGTTTGCTCAAGAGGACAGCTAGTTCCAGGGCCTATCTGTCTCAATCAGGGTGTGTGGGAAAGCATGGTCAGTGTATGGATAATATGGCTGCTTGAAGGGTGTTCTGTTTAGATGGTGTGGTACGATGTGATATGGAGCAGGCTATATTATGCTGTCTGATCGCCTTTTGATATTGCCCCAGCGTGGAAAATTGAAAGCTCACTAACACCTCACTCAGGGAAAAATGCCCTCTTGGAGAAATGATATACTACTCTATATTCCCTACAAATCCCTACATAGAACAGACACTCTAGGGCAGAGGTTCTTAAAGTTGTTTCAGTCAGGGACCAAATTTTTTCCCCCTTCTTGTTCCCCAATTTGGTCACTTTCCAGTTCGCTCCCACTAGCCAGCTCTTGCCACTTGCCTCTGGGGAGGGTCAGGGCAAACAAATTCTTGAAGCCAGCCAATGGTGTCTTTTTTGAACTGTTGCTCATGCTGTGTCACAGACCAGCATAATACACTCAGAAGAAAGTGTTATCTGCCCCCAAATAATTTATTCCAAATAAATGAGATCACAAACACCCACCATTGGCTAGTTTCCTGTGATTACAGAGCAGTAAGAGTATGCCATTTCTCCCATTTGCTCCCTTGGCTTCTAGTAGCAGATGAGAAATCCCTTTAACCGTAAGTTAATCAATCAATCAAGCAAGCAATCAATCAATCACAGAGCTCCTTATTTTACAAGAAACTATTCAAAGGGCACATAATTTAAATGTCTACACATTGCTGTATTCCACCCATAAAATCAATTTATTATTGAAATTGCCCTTAGACTACAGCTGACATTATGTATAGGCATAATAACTTTGATAATGGTGTGATTTCCACCACAGTAAAAGGGAAAAATTAAAAATTAAATCATGACTTTGTTTTACAGACCCCTAGGGTCATGACTCTGTTTTATAGACCCCTACTTTAAGAACCATGGCTGTAGTGTATATCATTTGGACATTAATCCACCTACAGTTTCGAATTTCATTCTATCGCACCTTTAACAATGTACATTGACAACGCAGATGGTCTCCCGACTCCAAATCTATAAATATTTACATTCACGTAGGATCAGATTTAATAGGTTGGGTTTTTTTTTTTATTTTATAAATTGTTAATGGAATTACTCTTATTTGTTCCAATTCCAACACACTGGGTGATCGTACTGGCATAGCTATGCATCACATACAGTATCCTGAGGGTGCATGTGTCTTGAATCTATCACTTGCCTGGTCTGGGATGGTGGGCCCTCATCAGCCTTTGATGCAGAAGTCTGCTTACAGGCAACAGCCTGCTCAGCTCCTCTCTGAAAAATGAATCCCTATGAATGAATGGCATCTGGGTCAGGCCCAAGGCTTGCAAGCTGTTCAAAGTCTGCAATGGAGTTTGTAGTGCCAGACAGCTAGATGGAGGACACCAGACAATAGACCAAAGCAAGACAATAGCACTGGAACCTGCTCCAGGAAATCCTCCCAGCATTTGCCAAATGCAGTGGAGAACAAAGGGGTCAATTTGGCTTTGTTCCTTCAAGAATATGCAGCTCTAGATGGGCGAGATGGATGCTCTTGAATTTCTCTTGATTTTGCTGCCACGGCAATGGTGGAATTCGTGATATGCATCCTCAGTTGCGGATTAGAAGGCCTTCGTTTCCACACTTACAGCTGCTCGTCATATGTTGTATGGACAAGGACTGAGAGAGGAAGAGCAGATAAGAGACTGTCAAACAGATCCTTCCTAGAGACTCGACTTTAAGTGCTCTCCCTCTGGGATTTCTTTCACGAGTAGTGATTTAGGCTCAGGTGTTGATGATGAGGTTGACTATTGGGTATTTTTGTCAATAGTATCCTAAAGATCTGGGGGGAAATGTTCTATATTATACTGTATATTGAGTTCCATCCAATAAACATTAAGAAAGGACCAAATGGTGGTCTACAGCCAAAAAAAAAACGTTAGATGCAGGAATATCTTCTCTGGATTCTACATGAATCTGTCATACTGAATAGACTGTAATCAGTGTGTGTCTAGTCATTTCTGTTAGTGCTGTGGTTTCTTGCAGTAATAGGTAAAATGGCTGCATTGAGCCATTTTGTCCTTCTGTGTAGTTGGTACATCAGCAGAACAAGATTACAACATGAAACCTTTAGGACAGAATTTATCAAATAAGAAATGACAGAAGCAGTTAGGACACTGAAAGACTGTCTTAAAGTTAGAGTATCTTGGAAGCAAGAAAAATGTCGAAATCTACTCAACCCATAAGGTAAAGGAGGTCCCATGAATTATTTGCTGCTAGTTATCCAGCGTTTTTTTTTGTTGTTCTTTTCTTTCCTCTTAAGTCTCACCTGAAAAATGAATATAATTTCAAATTCATTTTAATTAAGTCAATAATCATGCTGCTTTAGCTTTTCAGCTGTTTTATAATCACAAATGATTTTGTATTCATGTAGTCTTATGTTGGTTGCCAGATTATTGTACGACTTCAAAATGAATTAGTGAATGAAGCAGAAACACTGATTAGATTTGAGGAAAGTGCTTCTGAACTCACACCTTCTAGTATTTGATTGCAAAGAAAAAAGCTCCTCCAGACCCCATTTCAGAA
Organism: Doras micropoeus; assembly: GCA_028566355.1. Lineage (NCBI taxonomy): Eukaryota > Metazoa > Chordata > Actinopteri > Siluriformes > Doradidae > Doras > Doras micropoeus. The sequence continues at coordinate 1,736,405 of JAOUQY010000051.1, forward strand.
ATGTCTTTAAAAAATCTAAGCTCTTCCTTTTTCAATTGTGTTAAAATTTGTCAGTCAAGATTAATTTCAGCCAGCTCAAAGGATGTAACCCCTTGAAAAAAGGCACTTAAAAGAGTAAAAAAAAAAGGTCCCAGTCATGCAAAAAGCTCTGCATCACTTTGGTTTGACTTCTAACATCCATATTAATTGATTGCTGTCTTCCCCTGCTCGTTTTTTTGTGTCTGCATAGACAGCTAAGTCTTTCTTGCCAGTGAAATCAAAGGAGCAAGTGATCCCACCTCAGCACATTGACACTAGCATGCAAAACTGGGCCAACCCAGAGAGGTCAGGAATAGCAGTGAGCTGGTTCCCTTTGATTTGAAGCAACTCTAAGAAGGCTGAGGTCCTAAAAGCTTTGCTACAGTCTGTGGCTCAAGGGACTATTTAATGTCTCAGCTCAAAGAGCTTAGTAGTATGAAAGGGTTAAGCTATGGACATCTCCGACACTCCCTCTGCTTCCATTCAGTTTCAAGGAGGATGTGTTGTATGTAGTCTGCTTAGGATTTTAACACTTGGTCTTGAGCTGAATAGCAAAATGAATGAGTGATGAACCAAAAAGGTTTGACATAGCCATCACAAGTGGGAATGAACCAAATACCACCTAGTTGTAAGGTGATGCTTAGAACCTAATAGTCTTTATTGTAGCACCATAGTTGGTGGATTATGGGAGAACCTACAGCACAGGATTATTATATCCCTTCATTCTTTAATCATATGATACTCTGATCACACTCTGGGTATAGAGGTGGATATAGAGGTGACAGAATGGACTGTAATGGTGGTTTTACAGCAGAGAAGAAAGGCAAGAGTAGCTACCAAACTCGTCCAAAGAAGGACAACTGGTCAACTGGTCAACTGGTCAACTGGCAACAGGGTTATGGGCATTCAAGGCTCCCTGGTGCTTGTGGGGCTGTTTAACTGCTGTGTGACTGCTTTCCACCACCAAAAGTCCCTACCATACCCATATGTGCATCATAACTGGATCATGGATCAATGGAAGAAGGTGGCCTGGTCTGATGAATCACGTTTTCTTTTATATCATGTGGATGGCCAGGTGTATTTCGCTTACTTAGGGAAGACATGGCACCAGGATGCAGTATGGGAAGAAAGCAACTCAGGGGAGGTAGTGTGATGCTCTGGGCAATATTCTGCTAGGAAATCTTGGGTCCTGGCTTTCATGTGGATGTTAGCTTTATACATAGCTCATATCTAAACATTGTTACAGACCAAGTACACCCCTTTATGGCTATGGTATTCTCTAATTTCAGGGGGCTATTTAAGCAGGATAATGAACCTTGACACACTGTAAGAATTGTTCAGCAATGCTTTGAGGATCATTCCAAAGAGTTCAAAGTATTAAATTGGCCTCCAAATTCCCAACATTTCAATCTGATCAAGTATCAGGATGTGGGATGTGCTGGACAAATAAATCTGATCCATGGAGGCCCCAGCTCACAACTTACAGGTCTTAAAGGATCTAGGTGCCAGATACGACAGCACACCTTCAGAGGTCTTGTGGAGTCCAGGCTTCAAAGGGTCATAACAGGGAGACCTACACAATATTAGGCAGGTGGTTTTAATGTTATGGCTGATCGGGATATACTGTATGTAGGTGAGATATAGTCTCCACGTTATTTAGAAAGCATCCCCCAGAAAACACTCATACTATTTGTCTCTTGGTATAAAGGCATGCTTTATGGTGAAGAAAATAAGAGTCTTCTATCAGAGTTTTGGAGATAATAGGGGCATTTTGTTCTTTCCCCTCATACCCAGTGATTTATGGAGACGGTTTATTGATTAGTTATGCCTCGCAGCGACTGGTACATCAGGCAGAACTGATGATGCATCGGGCATGTGACATCAGATTGAAATTGGTTTTATTGAGTCCGGTTCGTATGAAAAACATCCATTTTGGGGTTCTTCAGCTTGGCTCCTTGAGTTTTATTGTGTTCTGGTTGTATGTGATATTTTCCCTAACCAAGAAAAACTAATTAGATCTTTCCATCTCAGCTATGAAAACATTTTTGCCCATAGGCACGACAACCTACACATGTAAATTTGCTCTTAAATATTTTTACTATTATTATTACAATGTCCTGCCTGCAAGATTATAAAGATATCCCAGCCAAAACTGAATATAAAAGATGTTCCAGGAAGAAACACACAAAGGCCAGCAATACCATTTAAAGAGTGTGCTTTAAAAGGATGTCTATTTGGGTTATGAATTTCCTCTCACACCAAGAGGTTGATTTTCTGTGTTAAGCTGCAAACACCCAGTCACTCAGTATAAAAGGGCAATCACAAAAGGCACAGCAGTGTGGTCATGCATACTGATTACGATTCACCCATGCCTAATTTTGAGTCTAATTTTGTCTCATCCAATCTATGGCCTTTGCAGACATCTTCACATATCTAATGCAGGTCTAGCATTTGTGCTGAGCAGCATTTTAGTTAAAGGTCAGGCACAAGCTGACATGACCAAGCAGCTCTGAGCCTAGACTTTTATTGAATGTCTAGAGCAAATGTATGGCTTTGCCTTTTATTTCACAACCCCTTGCATTATTCGCTCTTTTAGGGCTTTGAGAGTAGACTTGGCCTTTGGGTGAGCACAAGGTCATAGGAGCCCGTCTTTGTCCATCACAGTATAGAAAAACTTCTTGAAAGGACAAAAAAAACCACTTCCTGCCTCAGGGGACCAAATGAGAGATAGAGGTGGGATCAATGTGTGGCACGGAGACAGTGAAAAAAAGATTACAGTCACAGTAAAAGTGGCATTTTCTGCACTTTAACTGTAACTACTCCTCTAATCCAGTCTTCTAAATGCCTCTCAAGGCTGCTACTACAGGAATAATCCCACCTCAAGCCATCATTTTTATTTATTAACAGGATTCCAGTAGCACTATGCACTGGGTATGAAATATTATACAGGATTGTGCCTCTAAGCTCTTTGAGATTCTGAAGACATCTATAGAGGTGGTGCTGGAGTCCAGAAAGACAAAAGACCTCTCAATGTTAGTGGATAGACTAAAGCACAGACTGGAATGCAGAGGCTACAGCTCAGCTTGATACGGCTTCCAGCCTTGTTTTTGGAAAGGCAAATTAATTAGCTTGTCTGTGCTCTGCTCTTTTTTTGTGCAGAAGTGCTGCAATCTGCAAGAGGTGAGGCCAGGTTCAGGCTCTGGAAGGAGCAATGTCATTAGACTCTTGCTGTGCCTGAACTAAAGTTGTAGAGTGTTCCTGCTGGTTCACAGGTTGTGAGGCAGTGTTCTGCAGCCAGCTCCTGCTCAGGTGCATGAGGACCCGCAGCATGTTCAGTGTGTGATACAGTCCCTGGCTCCAGCCACCTTTCCTGAAGCCAAAAGTCAAGGCCATCATGTGGAACAGTGTTTATCGCTCTCACTCAGCGGCGTAGTGACTTCGCATCAGATCTTCCTCTGAGATATTGCAGCTTGAAACTTTAGCAATCTACGATTGTAGCAGCAAAAGCACGACTTGTCGCAAAGATGCATAATTGCACATTTTTTTAAATGCACTTTTTCCTCTGCACGGCCCAGATCGAACTAATGAAGCATTTCATAATTATTTCATGGCCTGACACATCATTTGTTAGATTAGGGAAAACACAAATGTACAGCGTGGAAACCAATATCTTGTCATTTATTTTTGATTTCACGATTCTCGGTCCATGTTATGAGCAAAGTAACATTTGTTAGATGTCTTCTAATGTCTTCGGAGTTTGTTAGGATTTATTTGTGAACAGGAAGTCCCATTTTACTGTGCTGCAATATGCTATTATCAATAACTAGATAAAGGAGCTAGGCAAATATGATGATCAAGAAGTATTTAGCATTTAGTATTTAGTACTTTGCTAAGTTTTTCATTCATATTCAACCTGGTTCAACAAATAATGAAAAATCCAATTATTTGAAACTTAATTATAATGGAAGTTTAATGGCAGGTTGTTCACTGTTTAATTAATTCTGTTAATAAACACTTAAATGGATATTTCTGCTTCTGTAATATGCATTCATGAACTCATTAATCAAAGCTATTCGCAACTGAAGCTCTAAAGTAAGGCGTGAAATATGACAGGGAATTATGTTTTAGGAAAATAGCCAATAATCTGATAAAGTGTTTTATTCCTCTTATACTACGGCAATCTGTATACCATTTTATTTTTTTACACAATACACCATTTTCATTTTTAACGAATTAAAGACCGAGAGATACGAGGGCGAGTCAAAAATGATCCGCGCTCTGGCTGTAGAATTTATTTTAATCAACTGTCAGAAAAAATGATTACATCATATTTCGACATAAGCTTTCATATTCCCTCACTGAGCCGCGAGCCACGAATAAACGCTGTCTTCAGCTCTTCATGAGACATGAATCTTCGTCCTCGTAAGGCTCCTTTCAGGGCACCAAACAGGTGATGGTCTGATGGGGTGAGATCAGGACTATAGGGAGGATGCTTCTTCATGACAAAAATCACTTTCACCATAGTCTTCGATAAATATCGGCACCAGAAACACCATCAGACTACAAAACACGAATCACTACATACTGCTCTTCTTTCATGCAGATCACAAGTGGGGCAGCCATTATGACATAACACTTTCAAATCTGCACAGCAGTGACTGGGGACACAGCGACCTTGTATGGAAAGCGCTGATAAGACCAACGGAAGTTTTATTTTTATTTTATTCCTTTAGTAATTTCCGCAGCAATTGCCTCTCTCTCTCTCTCTCTCTCTCTCTCTCTCTTTCTCTCTGTCTCTCTCTCTCTCTCTCTCTCTCTCTTTCTCTCTGTCTCTCTGTCTCTCTCTCTCTCTCTCTCTCTTGCTCTCTCTCCCAGTCAGTACATAAGCAAAGCAAAGGCAGACTGTCATGGTACCAAGAAATTACTGACATTTACAAGGCACTGACCCTGGAGACTGCTGTTATAAAAAATTAATCAACACCACCTGACCAATCAGAATTGCCCGTTCAACATATAACATCAATCCGTATCATTTAAATGATTTAGAATTTATCCTTAATGGAAAACCTTTTAGAATATACTGTATTCATTGAGATGAAAGGTGGCGTATAAACATTGCCTTTTGCCAGATAGTACATGAATACTGCAGATTCTTAGAGAAAACATAAGCAATACGAATACATTCTTCATTAATTGCAGCATAACGTGAAAAAATGCATCGAAAAACGGCTTTGCTTAGGCGTTCTTTTGTCTAGCCACCTAAAAATTGTTCCATTTTAATAGCTGCAATTTTAAAAATTTATTATATTATGGCATATATTAAACAATATTGACTTCCATTATATGTGAATTTTGAGTAAATGAGTTTTCTGTTCTTTTCCCAGAACAGAGAAACTGCTGAAATTGTTGTCTGTAGTAACTATGCATACTCTGTAGATTTTTACATTACTGAGACATTATGTTTCACTGATGCTTTTTCCTGATATACATCCAAAGGTAAACCTAAATGCAAGCTATAACCGTTCCTGGTTAGATTTCGAACATGGAAAAGCACATACTGAAGATTAACCTATTCTTTTTATACACAGCATGATAACACCTCAGGCAGCCCTCCCAGAGAGGAGAGACATCCATCAGCATTTAGCTCCTTTGTCACCTCGCAGGAGGCCGCCACTGTGTTTAAGACGGTCTGCTATGCAAACGGCACTGAGAGAGCTTAACACAGCTCCTTGTATCTGCCTGATGGCTCTTACATGGATGGCTAACCATTATTGATTCTCCTCCCTCAGGTCGTGACCCTGGGCAAGAACAGCCGAGGCTACCATTACATGCTGGCCAATTTGGTGAGTCTCTCCCACAAGCTTTACCTTCCTCTGGGAAAGTAAAAGAACATACTTCAGTCAGGGAGAGATATGTAGGAAGAACAGTAACATGGCCTACACTGGGTAGGTGTAACTCTGTAACTCTGGAATATATTCATGGCTGTGTGCACTATATATATGTACCTCTCAGTGTAGTGCATTTGTAGCTCTTATCTTACTGCACTATGAATAAAGATTCACACACATGAGCCAGGGATCCACTGTTCTACTGAACAGAGAGCTGGTTTTCCATGACAAGATGTCCCCATGTGATTACCCTGCTGTCTACAGTGTGATGATTGATAAGTAAGAAATAGTACAGTTGTCATAAACATCACAGCACTTTAGCTCTGGGTAAGGCTGTGGGGTAAAAGATAGATAGATAGATAGATAGATAGATAGATAGATAGATAGATAGATAGATAGATAGATAGATAGAGAAATGAAG
>JAOUQY010000051.1:1795044-1805221 GCA_028566355.1 Doras micropoeus
TAAACACGCCCCTGTCCCAACTGTTTTGGAACGTGTTACAGGCATCAAATTCAAAATGAGTGAATATTTGCAAAAAAAACAATAAATTTTATCCGTTTAAACATTAAATATCTTGTCTTTGTAGGGAATATGGGTTGAAAAGGATTTGCAAATCATTGTATTCTGTTTTTATTTATGTTTTACACAACGTCCCAACTTCATCGGAATTGGGGTTGTATTTTAAAAGCTTTGTGTCCATTGTGTAAGATCTTCATCTTAAAAAGGAACTAGGAACTAAAACTGGAGTGGACAATACAATATTTCCATCTGAAATGTAGAGGGGTGGAAGTATAAATTAGGATAAAATGGAAATACTCAAATTGTATAGTAAAAAGTATAGTACTCGAGTAAATGTACTTAGTTACTTTACATCACTGGTCAGATTGCTCAGGTCAGGGCTCAATGGAGGGTGTTGGGTTACTGAATAGAAGGTTTGGGGTTCAAGGCCCAGCACCACCAAGCTGCCACTGTTGGGCCCTTGAGCAAGGCCCTTAACCCTCAACTGCTCAGTGCGCACTTATTAGAGCAGTGATCTAAATATCTAAAGAGCAGAACTGTTGGGTTGATGTTCACCATGCATAACTGCTAATGGTAACTGGTAGAATCTGATCTAGCAACATGAAATAAATAAAATGCCTTGTGTGCCAGCTCATCCCAAAGATGTTCAGTGGGGTTGAGGTCCGAGCTCTTTGTGCAGGCCACTGGAGTTCCTTCACACAGGTTCTTTATCAACTGTACTTTGCGCACAAGGACATAATCGTTCTGGAACAGAAAGATGCCTTCTCCAAACTGTTACCACAAAGTTGGATGCATACAGTTGTCTAAAATGTCTTTGCATGCCGTATCATTAAAATTGCCCTTCACTGGAACTACTGAGCCTAGAACAAACACAGTCTATTATCCCTCCTTCCACCAAACTTTACTGTTGGCACTATGCATTCCAGCAGGTAGCATTTTCCTGTCATCCGGCCAAAGCCTGATTCATCCATCATGCTAGATATTAAAGCATGAGACGGTCCAGAGGACAGCAGTTTCCACTGCGCCAGAGCCCAGTAATAGAGTGCTTTACATCGCTCCAGCCAAGGCTTGGTATTGCGCATAGTAGCCTTAGGCTTGTTTGCAGCTGCTCAGCCACAGAAACCCATTTCATGAAGCTCCTGACACACAGTGTTTGTTCTGATGTTGCTTCCAGAGGCAGTTTGGAACTCTCTAGTCAGTGATGCAACAGAGGACAGATGATTTTTATGCACTACGTGTTTCAGCACAGTGGCCCTGCTCTGAGAGTTTGTGTGGTCTAATGCATCGCGGCTCAGCTGGTGTTGCTCCTAGATGCTTCCATTTCACGATAATAGCACTTACAGCTGACCGGGGCAGATCTAACAGGGCAGACATTTCATAAACTGACTTATGATAAGTTAGCATCCTATTGCAGTGCCATGTTCAAAACCTCTTCATTCCCACTGCCCGTGCTCATCTATGGAGACTGCATGGGTATGTGCTTGATTTTATGCACCTGTTAGGAACTCAATAATTAGGACAGTACGGTACGGTCTAAAGCTAGAGGACACCGAAGCATCAGACTCATATGTGCTGTCTGAACATCCCATTCCAGATTAAAACCTCCACTCTTCTGCCACAAAAGCATTAGTGGTCGGGTACTGACTTACCCTAAAGCTGTGCAGGACACCTGAGATCATCTACTCCAACCCTGAGCTTTGTGCACAGGTGCATTGACATGGGCCAACACATTGTGAGATGGGTCATACTTTTGGTGTAACTTCAAAAACTGATGAGCAGATGCCGGAGTAGTGCTACACTGCAATCAAGGACAGCTCCAAACCTCTCCCCTGCCCTGCCTTTGATAAAGCCAATGATACCTCCATTCAAATAGGAGAAACCAGATCTCAGGACAATCTTAATTAATTATAATACATAATACATTAAAGAATAGACAAACTCTGTCACATGTGATAACCTTGTGCAAAATATACACATAAAATCCTTCCTGAACCAAAAACCCTGGGCCAATGCTGACTAAAGGGCCAAACTCAGATGCAGTAGCGCACATGAGAGCCAGGTATGACCTCCAGAGAACCATCAGATCTGCCAATAGATCTTACAAAGACATGGTGGTGTAGAACTTTGAAGGATCTGACCACAGGCACACACGGAATGGTTTGCTCTCAATCTCCATCTTTGAGCCTGATGTGATCAGATCCTTTAAGGCGGTCAACCCACATGAAGTTGCCAGGTCCTGATGGAGTCACAGGCTGTGACCTTAAAACTTGTGTCAACCGGAGGTTTCACAGACATCTTTAACCTCTCCCTACGCCTTTCTGCAATTCCCACATGCTTCAAGAGCCACAACCATGGTCCCTCTACCGACTGATAATGCCAATGCTTTGGCGATGCACAGCGCTTTCACTCACCCAGACAAGAAAAACTCCATACCATATCAACACCATAATTCCAGTGAAACTCATCACCAAACCCATACAATAATCTTTGCAACTAAATTCAACTTGTTGGACTTTCTGACGTGATGAAAATTGGTGACCACACCTACTCAACACTTGTTCTAGGCACAGGAGTACCACTGGGATATATTATCAGCCCCTATTCACACTGGACTATGCTGCCAAGCACAGCTCCAACACCCATCCTGGGCCTCACCACAAACTGAGATGAGACGGCCTACAGAGATATAGTCAGAGCGTCGGCTGAGTGGTGTGAAGACAACAACCTCTGTCTCAACATCAGATGATCGTGGACTACAAGAAGCTGCAGGAGGATGACTACGTCCCCTTGTACATGGAAGGAGCTGCTGGGGAATGAGTTAGGACTTCCAAGTTCCTTGGTGTGCAACTTACTGATGACCTGACCTGGTGCTTAAACACCAGGGCAGAAGTGAAGTCTGCTAGCCAGTGACTATACTTCCTTCGCAGGCTTAGAATATTTGGTCTCCCTCCCAGACTCCTGATAAACTTCTATAAGAGCACCATAGAGAACATCCTGACGGGCTGCATGACTGTCAGGCTCGGTAGCTGCTCCCTCCATGACCGCAAGGCAGTTCAGAGAGTCATGAGAGCTACCAAGCTCATCATCTGGAACAAAACCCCAGCCTTACAGGACCATCTACCACAGACGATGACTGAGGGAAGCTCTCAAAATCACCACTGACCACACTTACCCTGCCATTAATCACTGCACAACAACACTGTTTACACTTAGTCAGTGTTTACATTTACCATCTAAGCATTTCTGCCCTTTATACAATGCACGCTTCTTTTCTTTTCTTGTTTAGTATAATATTTTTGATTTTGGCAGTGGTAGCTCAGTGGTTGGTAAGACATTGGACTGAGTTTACGAGTTCAAATCCCAGCACCACCAAGCTGCCACCGCTGGGCCCCTGAGCAAGGCCCTTAACCCTCAACTTTTCAACTGTATAAATGAGATAAATGTAAGTCACTCTGGATAAAGGTGTCTGCCAAATACCATACATGTAAATGTAAATTTTACTTATTATTCTACTGTTTATCATCTTATCCCCCATCCCTTTTCTATATCACAGCCATATTTTCCTCTTCAGTGATAAATAATTTGAAATGTGCAACATTACTGCAAGTGAATGCCTATTAACAGTGTAAAACCTGTATGCATTTCTTCAGCTCAAAAAAGAGATTCATCTTACATACACTGAGCTATATGTATAAATATGGACTCGCTTATAAAAGTAACAAGATTAGATTGAAAGCGTTACTGGCTGCCAGATAATTACAGCAGAGCAGAAAGGTGAAAATACTGATATAATATAAGCGAGCCTGTGGATTGGAAACAGCGGATGTGTTGCTTGGCAACACTTGCACCCTCTACTGAAGTCAAAACTGAACTTGTTGCTTGTGGAGCATAAACAGCTTCACAGCTTCGCTGATATCCAGCACACACTGTACTTCGGTCTTTTAAAGTGGCATTTTAGGACGGAGGTGAAACATGATAACTGACCATAAGCCCATATGAACAGCAGAAAACGTGTGCGCATTGAGAAAAGTTCATAGGTTGTCATACCTTGTCCATGTCAGGTTACATTATCTGTGCTTTTCAGAGGATTTATGGGTAGGAAATAAGTTAAGGACAAAGCCGTGTTGTGAGAGACGCAAAATGAACGCGTCAGCAGTAGAACAAAACTTCAGCAGTACAATGCAGACATCATCAAAAATAAGACTAGAGCATCATTTACAGAGACTAGATCTTATTCAGGGGCTGGGCTGAAAAGATTTCAGGAATTGGTGTTAAGGGGATGTTTGTTTACAGCAAAAAAAAACAAAAAAAAAAACCCAATGCAGATCACAGCAATACCTCTGACTAATGTCTACATCAAAGGATATTGTTTCTTGTCTTCTTTTGCGCCGGTGCTGTCTCGCTTTTTTTCCGACTTCTCCTTGTCGTGCCTGGATTCCTTTAATAAAACACAAACAGCAAACATCATCAGAGGACGTTTTAAAGAAGTGCGAGTTCCTTAGCGAATGAACAGAATGCAACAAATCATCATTGTGTACTTGGATCCGTTTTACATTACAACCATTCGCGAAACCGGGGTGTGAAGTGAATCTAACAATATTATCACCTCTACGTGTTATTACGTTGCCACGGTATCCAGGGAAGCTCATCTCTGTCTGTATTATATTCCCAGATTTGCTAACTGATTGTTAGTTATCATTCAAATGCAAGTTTTAATGAGGCAAATTATCATTAAACATATACCAAAATAGCAGCCTTTCTACTCTAATAATAAGAAAAAATAAAGATGAGTCAATCAACACGGAAATATCAGATTAATCTCCGCAGGCGTAATGAATGTTTAACAATATTAAAAGACACTTCCGGGAAGCCCCCACCCTTCCCCATCCTTGCTTCCTAAATCTCATGCGCTCTCACTTGCTGTAAAGGTAAGAGGAGGATATTTTCATGTATGTTAATGTGAAATAAAATCCTTCAAGATATAACATTATAGGAGTGTATCTCAGAAGAGGTCAAAATATATATATAAAAAAAAAGGAAATTCTGACCTAAAAAGATTAAGTATCTATAACAAAGTGTCACATCTAACATTTCACAAACAATGTGACTGTATGAATATGAGTATGAGTATGTATGAGTATGTACGAGTGTATGTATGATTGTATGTATGAGTGTGAGTATGTATGAGTGTGAGTATGTATGAGTACGAGTGTGAGAATGCATGATTGTATGTATGATTGTGAGTATGAGTATGTTTGAGTATGAGTATGTTTGAGTATGAGTATGTATGAGCATGAGTATGTATATGAGTGAGTATGAATGAGTATGTACGAGTGCGAGTATATACAAGTGCGAGTATGTACGAATGCGAGTATGTACGAATGCGAGTGAGTCTGAGTGTCAGTGAGTATGTATGAATATGAGTATGAATGAATGAGTATGAATGAATATGAGTATGAGTATGTGTATGAATGAATATCAGTGAGTATGAATACGAGTACGAGTATGTATGAGTATGTATGAATACGAGTATGAGCATGCATGAGTATGAGTGTGTATGAATACGAGTATGTATGAGTATGTATGAATACGAGTATGAGTATGTATATGTATGAGTACAAGTATGTATGAATATGAGTATGAGCATGCATGAGTATGAGCATGCATGAGTATGAGTATGTATGAATACGAGTATGTATGAGTATGTATGAATACGAGTATGTATGAGTATGTATGAATACGAGTATGAGTATGTATAGGAGTACGAGTATGTATGAATACGAGTATGTATGAGTATGTATACGAGTATGAGTATGTATGAATACGAGTATGTATAAGTATGTATGAATATGAGTATGAGTATGTATATGTATGAGTATGAGTATGTACGAATACGAGTATGTATGAGTATGAGTATGTATGAATACGAGTATGTATATGTATATGTATGAGTATGAGTATGTATGCTGGCTGTTTTTTTTGTTTGGTTCTGAGCTCTCCAGCTCAACACGGCGTGCAATATTAACAGAGAAAATGTCAGCCACTTGAACCTTAAACAACCGATTTCTAAAAAGATCCATCACAACGTGATGTCCTTTTTCTGTGTATTAGTGCATGAACACTTTAAAAAAAATAAAAATAAAAAAAATCCACCATTCAGATGAGTGTTTGTGACAGCTCCTGGCTGCAGGGCTGATATTGTTATGCCTCCCCTACACTCCGTAAATGCTTGTTTTCCCATCTGTTTGCAAGCTAACAGTTCCAGGCAATTAAATCGTACAAGTCTAGCCAGAGCATATATGAGACACCTGAAAACAGTTTTTTTGCTTTCTAAAGCAGAAGGGACCCTAATCACAAACAAATTCACTGAACGGGAAAGGACACCGCCATGTAAACTGCAGTCATATGAAAAAATAGAAAAAAAAAAAAATCAGAATGTTCAATGATGAAAGAGGGTGAGGGTAAAACGTGTTGTGTCACTGAAGTACCAGAAAAACTGGTACGGAAGCCTATTCAAAATACATAGCGACGCCACTGGTTTTACGTCACTGGCTGCGTCCTGCAGTGCGTATAAGAAGCGATAGACATCTGTGGAAGCTTCTAGAGTTGTTTCCACCCTAAGAATGGCAAGTTATCACGATTTTAAACACGGTTTGATAGTTTGAGCTCGTGAGATGGGTCATAATATTTTGGAGGTAGAAGCAAAGTTTGGATTTTCAAGTGTGTACCGTGACTACAAGAATTCCGGACAAAAACTCGAACTTACGACAGCAGCATGGGTTTACGTGACCATAGGCGTACACCACCAATGCAGGGGTTTCAACAAACATCAGCGTGAGGACTGTGCAACTTCCCCTCCGAGATCCCACAGGGGACCTTCCAAGTATTAACTGGTATACCAGTTTTTCTGGTACTTCAGTATATTTTATCAATATAACAATAACTCGAACACGATTTGGTCAATGGTGAAACCGCTACAAAAATTCATCGCTTGATACAAGTCAAAGTCTAGCTCAGGCTGAAACACGTCACCCTAACTTAACTCAAACATACTGAAGTATTAAAAGTAGGAGTAATTATACGGATAAAAGAAGGAAATGTGAAACAATTACACCCGCGCGCTCCTGCTCACAGAGCAATAAAATCCTGTTTATTTAACTTCACAAACCTTAAAGAAAAAGAGCCGCTCTTATCGGCTCAAGTGAAATTTGTTAGACGAGCCGTGAAGGCCTGAGGGACTGAAGCGACATGACTGCATACTGAAAGAGCAGAAGCAGAAGATATTGTGGTCTGATGCAACACCCTTCTCAAAACAGCAAAAAACGGGAAAGCTGGTTGTAACTCCGAACAGAAGCAACACTGCTTATTTTAGAACGTACCATTCGTTTTGCTGCAAATTGGGTTTACGGTGCTAAACACTCCGTCTAAACATGACGGCGTACGACTAAACATGACTAAATACTTCGAAATGGAGCTTCAGCTACATTATTCTTGCAGAAACAGGCAGAAACGTTCTTTCTCCTAACACTCTCTTCCCAGTGTGCAGAAAGAACCCTACATACTGTATAGGTGGGCTTTAGAATCATAACTGGATGTCGAGGAAGGTGTGTGGAAACCAGTATCGCTTCCCTGTATCCCTTACAATCAAGTACAAAAGAAATTACCTTTTTGCCTCCAGAGGTCTTGTCGGTTTTGGCTAGCTCGCTCTTGTCTTTGCTGGTGGATTTGGAGCGTTTGCTGTTGTCCTTGTCATTGGAGCGGGGCGAATCAGGCGGACTGGCGCTCTTACTGTGCTTTGAGGAGCCTATGAGGAATAGGCAACAGCCGGGGTGAAGCAGATAACATGCACGCATGCACACACATGCTCTGATTGCCTCTGCCTCAGAAAGAGTCTTCTTGGCTTGCAAACAAATGAAAGCAGTTTCGACTCACTTGTTCCGTTCTCGTCTTTGCGGCGCTTGGCTTCCTGGCTCATCTCGCGGTCGCTGTTGGAGTAGTCCTAGGGAGAAAAAAAAAGAGGAAGAGAAAAAAAAAATATGAGTGACAAAACAAAAAAGAAGTCAGAAGTGCAAATAACACTCCGAGTCCCTGCCTTGCCACACTCTCTCACACACCAGGAGCTCAATATCTGCTGTTTACACCAAGCAAACTTCATATTATAGAGTAAGGCTTGTTTAAAGCCTGAAGGACCACAGTGGCACAGGCTTTCATCGCTTGCAGAGCACATGAACAGCACCACTTTTCCTGCATCCACTGTTGTAATTTGATAAACCCAGCCAAAGGCTGAGGCGCACTCACTCGTTTACGGTCCTTCCTCTCCTCCTTCTTGTCCCTCTCTTTGGAGCGGTCCCTGGACTTGTCAGACTCTTTCTTCTCGGCTTCGCTCTTGACCAGGCCGGTGCTGTTGTTGGCGTGATGCTGCTGGAGGATTGTGGGATACAGCAGAGCGGGGAAATTAGCGTGGCGTACCGAAGCGGTGCTTTCTGCACGACTCGACAACTGAACATCACACCTCAGATTGATACTGGCTAATAACTGGCATCTCTAACATGCAGGACAAGAACAACTAACAAACGGGATAACGGTATAACAAAAGCTTTATCCTCATCACGGCATTCATGTGTACTGTTTAAAATGAGAGTAGAGAAAGCAAAGTACGTCATCACACAAAAATAGGCATGTCAAATAACCTCTACTGACTAAATGCCTTGTTATTACATGGACAAATTATAGAGCAGTATATCCGTGTGCAAAGTTTATCAGACAAGGTAGCCTGATAAAACACCTTATGGTGTTTAAACTGTATCCGTAATAAAGAGAGTGTAATGATGGCCAACTTGAACACAGAGCCGTCTCCGTGGGTGTGGCCATTAACAATGAGAGCAAGGTGTCCTGAATTGCACATTATTCCCATACATGAAGAACTGTAACGAGGGAGCACTTCAAATCTGCGAGCACTGAGACGTATCTCTGCTGCCTTTCTCTGCTGCTTACTTGCTACGGCATACTCTTTGCGCAGGTCAGTCATCCCCATACTTTCTATTAAAGATCTGAAAAAGACTACTGTAGACTTGCACAACTCAGGAATGTCTCTTGAAGCCATTTCTTAACAACTACAGATTCCAAGATCATCAGTTCAAACAACTGTGTCCAAGTACAAGTTACTGGCAACTTTGCCAAGGTATGGAAGACGATCCAAACTGTCACCCTCAGCTCGGAGGAAACCGTTTCAGCTGGTCAGGAACAACTCAAGAACCATCAAAGCCCACGCCTACTATGAATTACAAGCTGCTGGAACACCAACATCACTGTCTACAGTTGTACATCGCCAGCGACTAAGAGGCTGCTGTCCAAGAAAAAGCCCTTGCTCCAAAACTGACGTCCTCAATCTCGACTGAACGTTGCAGCCGACCCACACTACCACTCCAAATGAAATGTTGCAGCGCCCCCTATGGACGAAACTCCCTGAAATTTGGCAGGCATCTAAAAAAACGTGGTAGTAATGCGGGCAGTGAAATCTCGTGAAGGTTGTGCCTTTCCATCATAAGATATGGGCTAGTGAAATTTTGCATTGAACATTATTTACCAGTTGGTCCTACTCCAGAAATGACTTGTATTAAGGTAGAAGGTGTGTCTCCTAGAGGCCAATAAGACCTCAGAATTTTTTGCAAAATGGGTTTCGAGCTGTTGCCCAAAAAGCGTTCTGAGGCTACCCCATTTCGTGAGGGGCTAGCATGAAGGGCAACACACACCCAGGGACGCAAACCTGACAATCCATATCAGACATGGAGGGCTGCACCCATACCAAGTGTCATGTGGATTTGCAAAGTCTATCTATAATATCTATGATATCATCAACCAAAAATTGGTGGGGGAAAATAAAGGAAGAAGAAGAAGAAAAAGCATTTCAACAACAATGGGTAAGTTGAGTTTTGCCCAATACCCAATAATTTTTCAAAAGAGGTGCTGTGGCACCATTAGACAGATAGCTAACGAGTATTTATGTAAACACAACGCATAACGGACAAAATAAATATGGCCAGTATCTACAGGGGTTAGACAATGAAACTGAAACACCTGTCATTTTAGACCACAATAATTTATTAGTATGGTGTAGGGC
>JAOUQY010000051.1:1900409-1911191 GCA_028566355.1 Doras micropoeus
ATCATTGATACGCTTTTGTTAGCTTTACATATTTTACATTGCAGTTTACCTAAATGTAGACCATGTGGAAATGATCACGTGGGCATCGCTACGTACGAACGACAGCGTCTAAAAGAAAGAATCAGAATGAACTGTTCTGCATGCAGTAGCATTGTTTATATTCCCCCCCCCAAATCAAATGCAGTGCTCTTTATTTGCATGCTTAATAATCCTTTGTGTCTCATGCAAAGCGACTGTCCTGTAGTCTGTAGGTGAGATAGTGGATAGCTTTGCACTTCACCTGAAGAGTGGATCGGTACAGCGTGTTAATGCAAAGCAAAGGAATTAATTAGCCTCGGAAGCGAATAGTGACTTTATTCCGCGTGACCTCCCTTTCTCTCTTCCTCTCCCAACAGCAAAAAGGCACATTGTCGGACTGAGGAAGGTACAGGTCGTTCTCCAGGGAGATGGCAGCGAAGATATCCAAAGATGAGCTGGAGGAGCTGCGCGAAGCCTTCAAGAAAGTCGGTGAGTGGGCTTCCTGTTCTGCTGGTTCAGCCAGTAATCAGAAGCTGGGAGTCTCCTGGAGGGAGCAGCTCATAGCTTCACTTTCACTCAACCTGCAAATCAGTTATAAATGTCTGCTGTTGAAACTTGACACAGAACAATGTTTGGTTTTTGGAATTTATACTACAATGGTTTTGTCTTGAGCCACCGAGCTTTCATGACGTCTCTGTAAACCGTGTGTTTTTTTTTTTTTTATACCCAGAATGCTTTGGATGATATCATGTGCAGAGTAGTCATACATGACATAAGTCTTTGGGGGTTTTTTTAGTCGCTATTTTGGGCGTATAAGTACTATAAGTACATCCTGTATGGTGGAATTAGTATGGGCCGGATGTAAAATAAAAGCTTGAAGACGGTTAGCCGTGCTTACAATAAACACAGTAGGTGTCTGTCCATAAAACCCCGTCTGTAAAATGACCATCCGCAGATTTACAGCAGGGTGATAAAAAGTTAAACTTTCACCATGTCCTTGACTATGCACAGTGTGATTATCACAAAGCATATGAAAATGCATATTACATTACTGGTTATAAAGGCAAGCATTTGCTTGTACATGATAATGCTGGTATGAATTGAAGCTCTGTCCATGTCTTAATGTCCACGCTACAGTCTTAATGTAATGTCAAGAACAAATATAACAAGCCCTCGTCCTTCCATTTTGCATTTGACAATCATTTGGTTAATTCATTCAAAAACTAAACAGCGTATAGTATTTGAAAATGAACCGGCACAAACACATTCAATGCAGTAATGAAATAGTAGATAAACTTTTAAACCATTTTTGGCTTGTTGACTTAAAATCAGCTCATGAGCGTTTAAGAGAAATACACAGGCATGCGTGTTTGTGACGGTTTTCAAACGCCCCAGTCATATTTGCTGTGCTGTCAGGTGATACACAGACTCTGTATGTCCTTGGATATACTAACCGGACTTTTACTGTAGAAGGGAATGGAGTTGATCCAGCTGCTGACTACTAACAGTGGGAAAATACCCTAATAACAGCAGTACAGCACTTTCTTTGCTGTTACCCAAAAACAAACTGCTGAAAGGGGCTGTGAGCACAAACTAGAGCTGCGAAAGGCATTTATTTAGCATGAACTATGTGGAATAGTGCGCATTGACCTATTGCCATAAAAACATCCATGTGGGAGTCTGGGATTTTGGTTATACCAGTCGAGACACATAAAGGGCCACGACGGTCACAATAAACTTGGAGGCCAGTGTTTCTGTTTATTCTTTAAAGGAAGTCTGACTGTTAGTAATTGATAAAATACAGAAAAATGTGTTTACTGTAGTAGGAATTTCGAGTGCATTTTTGTGAAGAGGGAAAAAAAAAACCCAGCAAAACTGAAATAGTTTCCAGTGCTGCGCTTGAACTTGCTCTCTAGTATTGCAGCATTCCTCTTCAGGATTTTTTTTGTGTATTGATTTTGTTTCTTTTTCTAGATTTATATTAATTTCTGCTTGATGTGCCTGTAAGCAAAATTGGCAATATTGCCCTCTCTTCAGTTTTTTTCTCTAAACACTTGCATGTAAAATCTAAACTGATTGATTAGAATTGTAGATTTAGAAAGGTGTCCAACTGCTTTGGTGCTTTTTTGAAACATGCTAGAATTTGCTGTGGTGGATATAAGCCCATATAAAAGTCTAATTATAATGTTTAGTGCCTCCACACATGACTCGGTCTTTCAGTAGCAGAGCTCCTGGCAGAGAAGTCTGCTGAGTAAAGAGAGAAGCTGACTCAAGACGTTTAATCTATGCATCTTAGTGCAGCATTTTAGCTTGGACTTAAAATGGCTGACTATATAGCTGCTGCGTCATTCCCAGATCAATTGATTAAATACAGGCTGATTTTATTAGCCCTTAAATCTTGCTTTCCTCTGGTAGCCGTGCAGCCTTCAGACAAGTCACTGGGCATCGTGTGCATGTGGGGTACTAGGTAGTGTGTACAGCCCTATTATTTTCTTTCATATCAGTAGAAAATAGACCGCCAAATTCAGCAGACTTACCTGCTGGCGCAAATTGCAACAAAATGCTCCCATTTGTTTTTCAGAATGAAGCCATGTTGTGGCATCGGGTGAAAAATCTCCATTGTCTGTATGAAGCCTGCCAAAATCTTATATTGTATTAAGGCATGAAAATAAGTCCTTCCTTGACAACGCTTTGACGAGAGAGACGTTTTCTCACCATTGTCCTCTGTGGCCAATTTCTTGCATCATGTCTGGTGTCTGATTATAAAGGTTAAAGTTAATGTTGAAGCCAGAAATATTTAAAGTACATTCCAGTGTTGGTACTATAGTCATGCTAACCCTTGAGCATAGCTTGCTCAATAAATAGTAAGCATCACCCTTTCTGACCCTCTTATTTGCTCCTATGTGTACATGTGTAATAATGTGGGAGCAGTGAGTGGCTGCATGAAGGCTTTAAATCAACCAAGAAGACATGACTTCATTAAAGCTGCTTCACTTCCTCCTCCTTTGCTTCCTTGTGAGTTGCTGCGCTGTACCAACTCGTTTGGATTAACTGAATCGCAAAATCCAAATAGTTTTGTAATTGCTTTGGGAGGATCTTACTAATAAACCGAGACAGCCGTGCTGTAAACACCGCTGCGCTCCAAATAACCCTGCCTGTAGTTCCCTTCTTCAGATTAACATGCTAAAGTGTGCTCTGAATGACCTCTCTACAGATCTGGACAGTAATGGCTACATTAACGACTACGAGCTCCACGACCTTTTCAAAGAGGCCAACCTGCCCCTTCCTGGGTACAAAGTCCGTGAGATCATCCAGAAGCTGATGACCGAGGGGGACAAAGACAAAGACAACAAGATCAGCTTTGAGGAATTTGTTTCAGTAAGTAACCTCAGCAGGGTTTTTTTTTTTATAACACTGTATGCTTAAGGTGAACTTTTGTCATGTGTAATAGTAATTATGTTTGAGCAGATGTTTAATATTATCTGAAGCCTCTGACAAATTTGTTTTAGCACAGAGGGACTTTATTGTGCCAAGTCCTTGATTAGCATCCTACTGAAACACACAATGGCTTTTGGGTTAGACAGTGCATGTCGTTGGAGGAAATTTTAGAATGGATTTAATGCAGACCTCATTTATATAATGATTGTATCAGATGTGATCCTAAATTCCCTGGATTTTAATCTTGCATTATGTGTAGTAAGACTGGCGGTTGTTAGGGCATCAGTGATTGTGCATCAACATGTAGAGATTAATCTCACTGTTGTCTGGATGGATTCAAACTAGAAAACGCTTACAAAGCTGAAAACAACAAATGACAAAAGCACCTCCTACCAGCCAAGTCTGCTAAATGTTCCAGTAATGCAGCTCAGCCACGGTAACGCACGACTAAGACAGACGCACACAAACTCTAAACTCTGTTTTCTAGGGCTCCACCAGCTAGTCTCATCTTATTTGTATTGGATTATGTGAGTAATATGGACATAAATCATCTTATAATAGATAATTTCGATTCCTATTCCTGTTGAAGCCTAATGGAGATTTTCCTGGTCAATGCGCCAGTGTTTGTTTACTCTGCCGGGACAGTCAGTAGGGTGGGGAGGGGAGATTATATTGCAGTCAGCACAGCTACACTGTTGTTTCCACCAAACCGACAGGGTCCATGCTGATTGCTCCGGTCTGGCAAATGGCTGTCTAATTGTGAACGGGTCACACAGGGGCAATTGAACGTCTCAGTAATTTAGTAGCACAAACAAATCCCACACGTGCATTCCTTTTCTTCTGTTTTTTTTTTTTTCTGCAGATCTTCCAGGAACTTAAAAGTAGTGATATTGCAAAGACCTTCCGCAATGCTATCAACAAGAAAGAGGGCATCCTGGCCATCGGGGGCACGTCAGAACTGTCCAGTGCAGGCACACAACACTCCTACTCTGGTAAAGCCTTCTCGTCTCTGTTTTTTTAAATAAAACGAAGCAGGCTTGTTTACACTGTATTACACTACACTTATGCTGCAGACATTTAAAGATTAGCATTAAAGAAGAACCGTGTCTCTTTGGTCTCTTAAACACGTTTGTTTGCTTGGCTGAGCTGAAAACGAGCGCCATCTTGTTTTCTTCTTCGTTTTTTGCGTGATCCAGAGGAGGAGAGGTTTGCTTTTGTGAACTGGATCAATAGCGCATTGGAGAAAGACCCGGACTGCAAGCACGTGCTGCCCATGAACCCCAACACAAACGACCTCTTCAAGGCTGTAGGTGATGGCATCGTGTTGTGGTGAGTCCGTTTAGACGGTCATGTTAATAAAATGAAAGTAAAGATTCTATCAGAGATTCTAGTGCAGGCCGATTCCCTTTGTAATGAAAAATCTCCTGGACTTGTCTGTTTTCCTACCAGTAAAATGATCAACCTGTCGGTCCCTGATACAATTGACGAGAGGACGATAAACAAGAAGAAACTGACACCATTCACAACACAGGTTTGTGTTGCTATGTTGTGTTGCTATGTTGTGACTGCTCTCACTTTAGAGGATTGTTAAGGAAATCACAAATGATTGCTTTCCAGTGCATGGTTATATAATACTTTATATTTTTCTTTCTAGTTATAAATCTAGCTTTAAAAGCTAGCGTCAAACCCAGTATACTTAACCCAGTCTGTTACCCGCTCCATGCAGGAGAACCTCAACCTGGCCCTGAACTCCGCTTCAGCCATTGGCTGCCATGTGGTGAACATCGGCGCTCTGGATCTGCGTGAAGGGAAGCCGCATCTGGTGTTGGGCCTGTTGTGGCAGATCATCAAGATCGGCCTGTTTGCAGATATCGAGCTCAGCAGGAATGAGGGTGAGCTCTATTTTTTTCCCCCCGGTGACCAGCAACTGACACCATTCAGAAGCAAAGTATGCTGATGCCATTGGCCAGGAATTCAGGCAAACAGTGTGTCAGCGTAGGAGTAAATTATGTCCAGGAAAGAATTTTATCAATGTTGCAGGACAAATAATCAGGATAACTCGATTTCAGACAAATAAGCTTGCTCTGACTGATTTCCTGTTGGAGAAGTTGAAGGATTTAGCTTTGCATTAAGTACAAGTGCAGGATTGGGTTCTCAGGGTGGGACTAGGTACATGCTGCTGAAGCAGGGATTAATCTGTGTTGTTGTAGGGCATTCACTATTCTAAGAATGTGCTCATATAATTCTGTACAATCTATTCTGCAGAAAGCTGTTATGTTTGTTTTACCAGTTTTATGTTTATATATACACACACACAACTTAAACACAACCAGCAGACTGAAAGAGATGTGTTTACATCATTGTGCTGACTCGCATACACGTGTGTCCTTCCCAGCGCTGGCAGCGTTGCTCCGGGAAGGTGAGACTCTGGAGGATCTGATGAAACTTTCCCCAGAGGAGTTGCTCCTGCGATGGGCAAACTTCCATCTGGACAATGCAGGCTGGCATAAAATCAACAACTTCAGCTCCGATATTAAGGTAAACCAGTCAGCACCTGTAAACAATATGTGTCCGGAACTACACCAAAATAGTAGTTTAATAAAATCATAATTCAACAAATTATTTTAAAAGAAAATCCCTTATTTTGAGTTAAATTGTCATAATAATAAACCCCCACGTACGCTCTTTGTATTTGTATGAATGCGTGTATAATATAGGCAGTTACCCGGATCAGTATAGTTCAGATTTACATTGTCTCAAGCAATTTTGTAAAAATAAAATTATTATATTCATACATTATATGATACTTTTTCCTAGCAGATGTTTGTGAATGATCTGCATTTTGACTACTTATTTCCAGCACATTTGTGCTGGACAAGTCTGAGACAGATTAACTCCTATTTAGTATAAATGATAAATTAAATTAGGGAGCCAATTGAGCAGTTAGTCCTTCCACAGTAAAAAGGAAACCAGCAAGAATAATGACTGGTTTCCAGTCTTCTGCTCAAAGTAAATAAGAAGAGTCAGAAAGTCAGTCTGGATAAACAGACTCTCCACGATGCTTCACTTGCTCCATTCATTCATTTCAAATATTCAGTCACTGTTTTAGTATTTAGGAATTCACTAGGTATGGTATGAAACATTGATTTAAGACTAATGTGTTGTCATTGCAAGCAGGCGTATAGTTCAGCACAAGCTGCTCTTCATCTAATTTTCATGAACAGGGTTGACTGGTTCCATAAAATGTACATATATTGCAGACAGGTACTGCAAATCAGAAATGAACACTAAGCTCACTAAATGAACATTGCAGTTAAAACACCATGCGCAAGTTTTTATTTATTTATTTATTTTTTATTCCGGTGGGATCCTAGTCCCTAAAGCTAGCAAGCTGACTTTCCATATAGGAAACATTATCTGTTGAATAATGTATTCCTGTTTATCCGGTATACCCCTTCATCTGTATCTAATTTTCCTATAGGAAAGAGAAGGGACAGGCTTTTAATGCTTGATGAAAAGAAGCTTTGCTCACCTACATGTGTTGTGATAGCAGTATGAGTTATAGACCAATCTTAGGATTAACCTTTATGAGGTCAATAAGGACAAGCAGCATGATATCTGGCAGCCAGCATTGCTTTCAGCACTCTGACACTCCGCCTCTTTATCTTTCTCTATATGCCTCTACTCCTCCCTTTTCTCTTTTATTCTTCCTTTCACTTTTTCCCTTATGAATACATCAGCCAACTACTGTTAAATAGTTGCTGCATCACTCCCTCCTGTGCTCGGTTCAGGTATGACATCAAACGTGGAGAGCTTGACTGACAAACAGTCTTTCAGTTAATGCAATGTTATGCTGCGGAATAATTACCAGTCCCGGTGATTATAGCTTGATTTGTTATACGACTCGGTACACTTCCCTTTTTCCCAGTTGTGTATGCAAATGTATTAAGATAATGATAGGCTGGATTTTATACCACACCATACCCTGCAGTAGATTTTTATTTCTTATCTTGACTACTGAATAAAGGAGCAGTGTTGTATCTGGAACTCTCTCTTATCCTTTATCCATCTTTCCCCCTTGCTTCAGCTTTCAGACTTCTCAAACTCTGTGAAGGTACTTTTTTCCAAATGCACAGCCAACTGTTATTCACTGTGGCATGCCTTTTTTATTTTATTTTTTTTTTCTTTTGGCATATTACATTCTGTGATCTCTTATTTCTGAATTGGAACATTCTCAGGACATTCCAGCATGGCTTTTCTACTTTTCTGTTTATTTCACAGTGGACCTTGGTGTATTTTATAAATGTTTTAAAATTATGTTTGGGTGAAAAATACATTTTTACTTGATATTTTTTTAAATTCTTTGTGATCCTTGTAGGACTCCAGGGCTTATTTCCACCTCCTGAACCAAATTGCACCCAAAGGCACTAAAGAGGGCGAGGAACGCATTGACATCAGCATGGCAGGCTTCACTGTAAGTCATGCTTTACAATATGCCTTTGAATGTGTATCTGTGTCGTCTGTTCGCATAAGCAACCCGGGACAGAAACAGATGTAAAACTGTTTGCCTCTGAATTCCTTTATGCATGTAGGGGTTGTAATGGATTTTCAGCAAATACCTTGGCTTATCTTTCTGTTTTTGCCTGATGTTCCAGTGATGTGAATCCAAATACCTCAGGAACTAAGGCTTTGAACGTAATCTATTTATCAGGGTGGAAACCTGCATCTCCTTCTCATTATCTGTATTTCATTTTAAAGATAAATAATTCTTTTGTGTGTTTTTTTTTTTTTTTTTTGTTTCCAAGCAATGTCCCAGAGCACTGGCGTGTCAGACAGGATCTTGTAAAAGCTCTGGCAGATACTCGGACCATCCGAGAGGAGCACAGCTTGAGCACAAGTGTTAAGCCTTAGCTCGGCAGTAAGCAGAGCGGGGGTGTGTGGCAGCATAGTTTAGGTCAGGAGAGTCGGGTTTAACAATTTAATGGACACTTAAGCCTGACTGGAAATGCACACTCACAGCACAGATGCTAATCACAGAGCTTTGCACTGATGCTATAACATTACTTGATGATGAACTTCCTTACTTTCTTCATGTTCACTGTTTGTAATGTCTGGAAAATATTTTCTGAAAGCAAAGTTAACGCTCCTGACCGGGATAAAGAAGCCAAACCTGGATAACTGTGGTTTCCATGCAATGTGGGTGAAATAGCACGGAATTAAAAACGAGAATATACTTCTGTGTAAGCCTGTTCTGCTCGTGTCCTGGACTCCTTCACATTTTCATGAAAATATTTTCCATCCATATTTTTTGCGACCGAATGTTTCAGGGAAACTGACTCAACGTTATGTATTTAACAGCCTGTCTGTCTGCAGCAAAGGGCTGACACAATCAGCACATCTGTTAATACTGCAGTCCCAAGAGTCTCCTGGGAAGCTCTTTCGTGCAAGTTTTCTCCATGTGCTACGACTAACACGCTTGAGCGCGGTGTTACATAGCAGGCTTCCCAGCATGCTTGAAGATATTTCACCACTTTATCAACTTTGCTGAATGGCAGGAAATTCCATTGTATAATTTGTTACTTTCCCATGATGTCAAAATATGGAAGGTTGTATCCACCGTGCTTTAAACCTCTTTCTTTCAAGCCAGTTGTTGTTTTTGTCTCTTGTTGTTACATTGTTGTTTGTTTTTTTTTAAGGAACTTCCAGGGTTCTGGTACAGATCTGGAAAGTTTTAGAAAAGGATTGAATTCAAAGGCACACAATTTATCATTCAGGTCATTCAGAAATGGATATTTTCTTGCACCAAGACTCGACACAATGGTTCTAAATCTGCTGCATTTAAACAATCCTTGATGTTTGGCACTAAATCATTTTACATTTTATTTTTTCAGGGTGTGGTTTGTTGCTTTAAAATGAGCAAGGCAGCTAAAGATTAACAGTGAGCCCTTTTGTTGGTTATCTCATCCATACGCAGGCATACGGTGGGACAACTTCATGTCCCTCCAGCATTATGGTGCATCTTCTGTATATACCATGAGATAAAAATGAATAGATAGGACAAGGCTAACAAATACAGTGTATCGTATAGGGCTACAGAACAGCAGGACCTCAGGAGGATCAGGGTAAACTAGACTACAAAGTCATGTTTTAAGGCAGCAGAATATTTAGGCATATTGAATGTGATAATTATGACCAGCACCGTAGGTAAATGTTCTCTGGTAACACTGTTGGGGCCCTTGAACAAGGCCCTTATCCCCCAGTTGTATAAATGAGATAATTGTAAGTCACTTTGGATTAAGGGTGCCTGGATCCACTTTAGAGGTCCACAGTGCCATGTGAATGTGGTGCTAGGAGAAGCCAGTGGAGAAACCTCAGTGATTCGACAGTGCTATGGAGTAAAAGAAGCCTTTTCACACCAAATTTAAGGCGCCGTTGTTTGCAGGACTTTTCAGGGTCAAACTGTCATCAACATGCCCCAAAGACAAGGCCACTTCCTCACACCAGCTTTGTGTTTGTGTATGTCTGCTATGAATACTCCCTTTCAGTGCCTGTGCTTCTGTTTCGCGCTGCACACACTGTTATCTAAAGCTGATTACATCATGCTGGGTTGACACAAAGACCTGATTTTGGTCTGATTTTTTTTTTATATATATATCAGCTGCTCATGTGCCATTTGTTATTGTTCTAGTGCATAGAATTCTTTCACTACTTTACATTACTATTTTTGTCATGATTTATATCTTTGCTTTTATGCACTGTTTACATACTTGTTGCTCTCTCGAATTGACATTAACTCAGTTGATCAGTATTTTATGCTAGTATTTTGTACCCTTTACAATCCCTTAAACAGAAAAGTGTTTAGTCAAGGCTTTCAGAATTGTTCATAACTGAACGAATTCAGTCATTTTTCCCTTTTTGCTTTTGCAGGAAAAGGACGATTTGAAAAGAGCTGACGCTATGCTGCAGCAGGCTGAGAGACTTGGCTGCAGACAGTTTGTCACATCCGCCGACGTGGTGTCCGGAAACCCCAAACTTAACCTGGCTTTTGTGGCCAACCTCTTCAACAAGTATCCAGCACTGACCAAACCTGAGAACCAGGACATCGACTGGGGCCTGCTGGAGGGTGAGAGCAGAGGCGAACACAGACCGCTCCCTTACTTCCCCTGACTGCTGCCAGATCCATGGAAATACCATGCTATAGGAGTTTAGTTTCATGGTTATTCTCCAAATCATGCACCATCTAGTACTTTTATTTGGCTGTTTGCTCTAAAAATGGACATTACTTCATCCTCTTGAAATAGAGGGTGTGTTGAAGATGGCAGAGAA
>JAOUQY010000051.1:2121612-2132564 GCA_028566355.1 Doras micropoeus
GAGAGAGAGAGAGAGATCCGACTTGATACGACAATGGAAGCAGCCTCGAGCAGCCGGTAGAAGACGACGAGAAGGCGAGGAGGAAACGACTAGCACGAGGGAGGCTTTTAAAACAGAAAACGCAGGATTAAAGACTCGGCTCGCGCCCCTAACGCGGACTTCTGTGCTAAAATGGAGCAGTGAGATTTTGGACGGGGAAACGAGGCTCCGTCTCCATCACCGAGAGGCGCGTCCACCTGCTACCAGCCGAGGCCCGGAAAAAAGAGAAGAAAACATGGAGAAGTGGGTGCGCTGAAGGGGGGAAAACGTTTATCCGACCGGCCCGAGCTTTGATTTAATGCGAAGCGAAGCGACATCTCAGTCAGAGGTAAGACGAAAACCGTGTCAACTTCATGCGCTTGCATAGCACTTCCGCTCCCGGACATAAACACGCGTGCATTTGATCTCGCGCGTCCGTCCATAAGAAGCGGTACACCGGGCTGCAGGGCGCTCGAGGATACCAGGACGCTTTGCATGAAGATCGTATATTGTATGAATGAGAGTTGAATAATCCCTACACTGTCCCATCGTAAAGCGCTGGCAATCAGATTTAATGGGCAATGTGTATAGTGTGTCTGTGTGTGTCTGTGTCTGTGTGTGTGTGTGTGTGTGTGCCAGGACAATCTGTATCCTTAAGAGGTTTATATTGGGGCAGCACAGAAACATTTAGATTTTTAGTTTTAAATATTAAGACTCTCATTGCATAGATTATTTTAAAGCAAACAAGAAATCTGGGCTGGCTTTTATTCCGTTGCTTAAAATGTTGAGGTAGAGATGTCACCAGGGAGGCTGTCTGTTAAAAGTCATCTGGTTCTGCCTTGTCTGTCAATCAGATTTCATTGTGCCTACTTTGGAAGTGTCTGACTGGGTATCAATAGTGATCAATATCACAAATCCCAAACCCACTACTTTATGAGAAATGGTATGTTATGTGTGTGTAAAAACTATGCAAGAAGCCTTGGCTCGGATGCGGCGTCAAGAAATACTGAATAGAGCATTATATCACTCTCTCTATCTGTTTTTCTCACCGGCTGACTCACCGGTCCATTAATGGGACAGGCTTTCTCTTTTTTTTCCACCTCAGTATTTAGTCATGTGCACTTGTTTGTTTTCAGTGTGGTCATCAAAACAATTCTTGTCTGGACAGTGGCTATGAATATGAATTCATTTAGAGATTGACCAGATGGCAAAATCAAATGGTGGTTGAACCAGGAACTAGGCTGAGCTGCACAATGTGTAAAAGAGAGAAATAAGCTTATGTAAATAGAGAATAAGGCTGGCGCTGCACCCACCAAGCGGTTCTCACTGATTCACCGTTACATCAGTTTTTGGTTGATATGCCTTAACGAAAACTGGACTTCTGTTATCACATCTATTGGTTGACCTAAATCAATAACATTTTTTTGGGGATTCAATTCAGTCTTCAGCATTGATTTCTTCTGAAATTTGCAGGCTAATATTGATTAAACATATCATACATTGGACGACCCCTGCCTGGCGGGTAAGCTTTTAGCAATGTTTGTGCGTCTTTTATTAGACTATTGAATATAGGCCTGCCATACAAATTAGTGCCTGCTTGAAGACATACTGCGCCTCTTGTGTACCTTCATGCTGGATTTCTTATTTCAGTTCTACTTTGATCATGGTGTTTTGTTTTTTCTCTCCATTCTGAAACAGAACAGCTCAAATTCCTATTTTTTTGCTTTATGCTTGTCTTGACAGCTGTGCATCCTCCATTAAAGATAAAAAGATCTCGG
This sequence comes from Doras micropoeus, assembly GCA_028566355.1. NCBI lineage: Eukaryota > Metazoa > Chordata > Actinopteri > Siluriformes > Doradidae > Doras > Doras micropoeus. The sequence continues at coordinate 2,123,409 of JAOUQY010000051.1, forward strand.
CCTAAGGCACTGCTTTATAGCCACTCGTTGGAAGAAGAGACCGTTACTTATTACTTTACTCAGATTAAAGTGATGCAAGCACATTTTTATCCCATACAGGATGACTCGCTTGTTCCTAGTCAGAAAAATAAAACAGTGTAGTCGATTTGCACAGTAGCACTATATTTGTATCATAGCAACATTCAAAAATATGGTCACGTTGTTAATTTAATTAGGAACAGTTTCAAGCTGTGGATTAAAACTTAACATTTATGTCTTCTTTCTCCAGCAATTTGATAATAAGCAGGTTTAATTTTTTTTAATGGCTTGCCCAAAACTTTTAGTCATTTTCCAATTCTCACCCATTGGCTAGCTCTTTTCATTCACTTACCTATGGGGAGGGTGACAATCACGTGAAGCCAACCACCAAACTGCTACACATGCTACGTCACAGGGCAGCTGAACACACTCAGAAGAACTCATGCTCTTGGGCTCCAGGCCATGGATTGCTGTGCAATAGTCTTGCAATCTCCAGACTATATATGTCCTTTTGCTTTGCTGTTACAGTACTTGTGATCCAGGCAAGTGTGTAGTTTTTCATTTTTATTCTATATTTTTATCCAGTTTCTCATGTATTTCAAGAGAAACATAGAAAAGGTCAAACAAAAACGGGTGTGGGGGGTACATCTGTCTAGAGCTTAATCTTCCATTATTACAGACACTATATCAAGATGCTTTGGTACATTTTATTTTCCGTATATCAATTAATAAAAAGGGTTACATAACACATCAAGACTCCCTCACACTTATCTACTTACATTCTTGTAGTGACTATGTAGGCAGGCTTTCTGAAAATATTTTTATGATGACGTGTGTAATGGGTAATAAATGTATATTGTAATAAATGGGTAATAAATATAAACGTATACGGTCATATTGTATTGTATAGAATGGGGTTAGCCAGTGTTTTTGACGGTCCAGTTACACCAAATGCTTTAATACAAAAGTCTGGAACAGCAACTAGCATGACTGAATTGTGATAAGAGTGAACTTTTAATGCATTGATGAAGGTTTAGAAATAAATATTGGTTGTGGTGCTTAACTTAGGTATTTTTAACTAGTGCCACAGAACAGATGAGACACAGCTGTTGTGAATTTGATGAGGCAGGAATAAATCCATGCTTCTCTTCTGTCTCCAGTCATTTTTCAGGTATTAGAAACTCTCCCCTTTCTGAGTTAATAATAAGTCTCTAGACTTGTAGCTAGACTCTGGTCTAAAGAGATGCGCACTATTAAAGAGCACTATTAAAGAAGCTGCGCTGGTTCACGTTTAGTAAATTGGATTGCATGAACTATAACTTCTTTCTTAATCTGCTCTGCTACAGAATGTTTTCATGGTTGGATATGCATTCAGGCTACAGTTTGCCGGCTGATGAATGCTGATATAATGATGAAATCCTGTCATCTCAGACTGTCAGTTCACACCATACAGGATCTTTGTTCTTTGATCAGATCTGTTCTGTTTTGGATATGGGGCCTCTCCATGGCTGGCCATGCTGTGTCAGAAATAAGCAAGCAGCAAAATGCTTTAAAGTGGGTCAAGGATGTTGGTAGAAATGCTGACAATGGGTTTCCTGATAGTGCAGAATGGGTCTCTGTCCCATACACGATTCCAAACGAGAGCCCTATTGCACTCTCAACCCCCACGCTACATAAGATCCATACCCTCCCCTAAATACTCCCTCCCCCCTACAAGGGCTGCCAGAGTGTTCTGTAATTACACAGAGGTGAGATCCAGGGGAGATTTGTTCAATGCCTTGATTGCATTTCATATCCGCGTGCACTCTGCCTTCCAGCCTTCCTCCTGCTTCCGTATTTGCTTACATTCAGCATTTTCCTCTTGCCCTGTTTTAGTGCACTTTAAATCAATGTGCAGTAGAATGGCAGATTTTTAGGCAGAGATGTCTCGATGTTCAGGGCTGTCGTGAATGCTAGGCATGTTTGTGATTGACCAGGGCTTAATGTAAACAACAATTATTGCAATAGTGTTACTGAGCTTGCGTGTCTTTCATTGTTCATAATTGGAGCAGTTGCCGCAGTGTGAGCGTACCTTCAGCTGAGATTGCCTTTTACGCTACAAACAGAAGGCATAAGGCGCAGACTGCCGTGCAAATACTGAAGTTTCCCTCGCGTCCTTCACATTCAACAGCTCTCTTATTAAACACCTCCTGTAGCACCTAATGGCTCTGTTCATGAAATGCTATATTCTAGCAAGCTTATTTTTATTTTCCAGTGAAATAAATATGACTGCAACAACTGGATAAGCAGTACTTTTTAGGCAGAGTGACTTTTGAGCCTGTGGTATTTTTTTTTTTTGCAGTATCAAGCCTGCATTTTCATCTCCAAGTGCATGGATTTTACACTGCATGTAAATTACTCTACTTTAGTAGTTGTGGTCAAGAGCTCCTTGATTAAATTATGGCCCCATCATGTAAGGCTCTAGTGTTGTCAGCAGTGAAATTACTCAGCTATAGGTGATTGCAGGTGCAGAGGCATGGATTATGTCTGTCAAAGGCAAAGAGAGTGGTGATAAGCATGCGAATGCTTATGCTTTTTATACACCGCATTCTAGGTTTCAGGTGCCATGTCTGGTGTATTGTAGGTTTGAAGATGGTTTATAATTATTTTCCCATTTCGCCTCCCTGCCAACCTCCAGAAAGGGAAATTTAGCCTTTGTTAGCAGGCTTTGACTAGGTGATAAGTGCACATCCCCCTTTCTCGGCATTGAATGAATTGGGAATGCAATTCAGATAGGGGGTTCGTTCCCTCTGGACCAGCAATAGGCAGGTCCCATTTGATAGAGAAACTGGGACCTGCCCAAGACTCAAGAATGACAGGAGCTCCTTTGTGCGCCTGGGCCCTTCATGCTTCAAGCTCTTGTTTCAGGCTTTGGCACGAGGGCCAAAGAGGCCGTTTTTTTCTGGAAGAGAGGGGACCGGAGAAGGGGCAAAGGGACGTTGTTAGGATGTTTCCTGCACTTCTCATTCTTTTATGGAAAAGGTGGTTTTGTCCACGCAGAATGGCTACAACCGAACAGAAAAGTGCAGGCAGGAAGTAGGAGGGCACTTCATTTGTTTAGATGCTGTGATAACACATTTAATGGTGTATTTTTCATAGAATTACGAAAGGAAACGAAAACTAACCAGTTTCTTTTGGCATGTTCAGTCAATGTTCCTTTTGGGTTTTCAGCCACAGTGCCTTCACGTTGATACACCTCTGAGGTAATCGAAGGATATTTAGAAATACATACAGCATTTATTAGCGATTTATGCAACACATTACAATGCTTTGGTTTGTTCTTGTTTTGTGCACTACTTTAGGTTCTTCCTGGGCTACAGAAAGAAGTACAAGTGATGATTTTTGTCAGGAGAGTCATCACTTTAGCACCAACTGGTACAGAAAGCATTACACTTAACATTTAAGATGTGTTTAGCTGCCCGCATAAAAAACTTTGTTATGAAAAGGATAGACTAATATTTTTTTCTTCTTCAAGTTTTAACATCCTACTCAGTGAAACACCACTTCAATTCCTAATTAATGTGTGCATTATTATTGTGCCAATAAATGCATGAAATATAATTAGCCATGTTAGCGCATCGGTTAAGCTCATGCAAGGTACTTATTGCATATTGTTCGTGTTTAAACTGATTTTTGTTTCAAACAGATAATAATCTAAAAGCTTGGATGGACGTTTTAGATCTGAGAATAGATTTATTGATTCTTTTGTAATGGTGAAGTTCATCGCTTTGGCAGGCGAGCAATAAAGTAATATCAAAAGTTTCATTTCCATCCATAAATAGGCAAGAGCGATTAACAAAGGTTTTTTGAGGCAAAATAAGTATGCTCTCTGTATCTGAAAACTCTATTGTTGGCTTTAATCCAATATGAGGTTGTACACATGTAACATTCTTTTAGTCATTCATCACTATAAAGAAAATTGAAGAGCTTTCAAGTAAAGAGACAGATGCTCTTGACCATGCAATTTAAATCGTTAAACAGAGATAGGACATTGCTAAAAACCTTTAAACAGGAAATGGAAAAGCAGTAAATATGGCAACAATTGGACATAAATTTGGAGTATACTGTACACTGAAGTACCAGAATAACTGGTACATCTGTGCATCTATGGAAGCTTCTAGAGCTCTTTCCATGGTGAGGATGGCAGAAGTTATCGCGATTTTGTGATTTTCAACGCAGTTTAATAGTTGGAGCTCGTAAGATGGGTCATAGCATTTCGGACGTAGAAGCAAAGTTTGGATTTTCACATATGAGAACTTCAAGAATGTACTATGGTTACAAGAATTACGACATCAGTGTGTCCGTAAAAAGACTCTGGGTGAACATGAGCAGCATCGGCTGGCAAGAATCGTCTCACGTGATAGGTGATACACTGCTTCAAGTCACGTCTGAATTCAAGGCTGGGGCCTCAACGAACATCAGCGTGAGGACTGTGCAACGTTCCCTCTAAGATTAACTGCTATACCGGTTTTTCTGGTACTTCAGTGTATATAAGGAAATGCACATACAGTATTTATTTATTTTATATACTTTAGGGTGTGTAGTGGCTAATGGTCCAGGGGCTCTTGCGGAAATCGATGCCACCATGGTTTTCAGTGAAGTAGCAGGAAGGTTAAAACTTGAAGGTTGATGACTCAAGGTAATGACCACAAACTTGAAAATTAACACAGAAACAGTTGTGGAACACAAAATCAATAGGAGACTCAGTCAGGATTTAAACCCTATTAAAAACCTGAGGTCTAAATTGTAGAAAGCTGTTCACTTGAACAAAAGTAAGCATGTAAACAATAGGTGTATAGGTGTGTGCTGTTGAATTCTTGAATCTGATTGGTCCGAAGGTGTTGATTAATTTTGTGTAATAGGAGCTCTGACAATAGATCCATCTGCAAGACAAATCACAGGTTTATGGTACTGCACTGTTGTTTCTATAGTGATAGAATGCCACACTTAATCTAAGCCTTATAATAAATATATCCATTAAAAATATGTTAAGAATGAAAAATGTGTAAACGGTGCTCTAGTGATACATACTGTAGGAGATGTTTATGTTTATGCATTTATGTTAATTCCCTTTTGATCTAAAGCTTTTTTCTTTTAAGTTTTCCGTGAAGACTTCAGGACTAAGGACTTGCACTTTCTCGGCACGGTTCTCAATCATCTGACGAGCTACATTGTTTTTAGCTGAGAGACAGAAAGAGAGAGAGAGAGAGAGAGAGAGAGAGAGGAGAGGTTGGTGAGGGAAAAACTGTTATAATGAAAGTGATAATGGGAAGTTAGACTGCACCGTTATTAATTGTAACTATAAATGGATAAAAAGTATGACTCGTCATTTAACTCGTCAGGAGGTTTTTGGTGTTGGCTAATTTTGCAGTGTCAGTGTCTTCATTTCTACCTGAAATTAAGTGTTTAAATGCATGTAGACGGTGTATTCATTAGGCACTTTCTTCTGGTGGATCCTATACATGAGGTTCTCCAGGGCTCCATATCACCAACACATTCACACACTCCGTCCCAGGTGTAATTTTGCATAACCAGTCTAGTCTCAGTCATGTTTTTGGGAGGTTGGAGACAACCAGTGAACCCAGAGAAAACCCATGTGGACACGGGGAGAACATGTGGACACGCATAAACGCATAACGCTCAAGACTGAAGCAGGGACCATGGAACTGCGAAGCTGCAATTCGCCACCCTGCCGTCCGTGTGTTGGACCAGTAGTATTTATATAACAGTTTTTTCTGCATAACGTGCACTGTACTGTATTTTCTTTCGTCTTGTCAAGGTCACTGCACATTTCTGAAGCACTAGTTAGCTAACCAGCGGTACAGCCTTGGCCCTGAAAAGATGTCTGTGGTGAAAGTCTTGTCTGAATTCCTGCTCTAACTAGTCACAACATTTGAAATGATGATTTCAGCTCTGTTACGTGAAAGATTTTTTTTTAGTAGTACACTTACAAGAAATGTAATGAAAAGAATTCATAATTGACGCATTTATTCTGCTATGGATATCGATTAAAATGTCACCTATGAGTTCCTCCCAGCATCACTGCATTGCCTTTGCGTAAAACATAAATTTGATAAAGCCTGCCGTGATCTCAACGAATGCCACGTTGAGCTCTCAGTCTGTTGTGTTCAGTTGTATGAGCTCTCTTGCATCATGCGTTTTCAGCTCTGATGTTTTTGCAGTATAGCCTTGACTAACAGAGAGATTGTGGGCATGCTGCATTATAGCCAGCGAGGTAGTCCGTAAGTATGATTTATTCATGGTGTTTAGCGCAGAGTTTCTCTCCTGATCTTCACACGTCAGTTCATTTTTCAAAAGCTGTGTTCTCCAGAAGTTACGATCTTTTTTTAGGAATGTTTGTCGAGTTCACATAAAATTGCACCATGAGTAGACTCTTTCTCTGATACAAGCCGCAGATGCGCAGATGGTAATATATGTCGCAGATGCAAACATGGGGGAGGAATCACACTAAATGAATTTATTTATCTGGCGAACAAGGATGAGTCATGATTCTTGAAAGCCGAGCCTTTTTTATCACCCTAAACTCTCTCTCGCTGGAGTGTTTAAATGGGGACAGGGAGTGCGTGATTAACAAGATTAAGCTCAGAAAGCTTTCACCTGTTTGCCGACACGCTGTCTTCTCCAGAAACCTCTAGACGCCTGGCAAAACATGGATGCAATATGCGTCGCCACATTGGGACCTGTCAAGGTTTTACTGTTAAGGCCTCTGCGGTCTGATTATTATTATTTTTTTACTCACTGGAAAGGAAACATAACATATCTAAAACATAGATCTCAGCCCGTCTCATTCATTATTCCATTAAAATGTTTTGAAAGGTTATACATTGGCATGGACGGTTAATTTTCCTGTCAGATTCAGTTTGCCTTTTCTCAGATGGCAGGTCCTAGATCAGTCTGTGGGATGCTGGATTTCGACGGCCATATCACTTGTGGGCAATGTACTGTATGTTACTTTGCACTCTGTTTTATATTATTCATTATATTCCAGTCTACAGTATTTGAAAAAACTAATTAATTATTGTACCAAGACAATTACCGTTTCAAAACCACTCCTAGAAATGAAACAACATATGTGATGTGTACCATTATGATTTTCCATTACGACTCTTCCTGTCTTGATGTATGTCCTTGCCTTCGCAAGACGAGCTTCAGTATGACATGTTTCAACAGCTCCAGGCATTTACCCAGGAGTGCCACATATGGGACGAGGCTGAATAGAAAAACAGCCTCCTCCCATCCCCTAAAGAAATGATCCAGTGGAAAAATCATCCAATAGAGAACATCTCCTCATTCTTTCCCTTGTTTGTGAGCTGCTTATAGAAAGCATTAAAGATGATGCACAGAGTCTTCACCTTTTTAATATCCCTTCAAGGACGAATTGAAAGGCACATAATTCTGTAGTTCTTCAGCGAAATGACGAGAAAAGCCTGGTGCCAGTGTAGTGGTTAAGCAAGAAAAGCAGAGATGTGAGACAAGCGAGCTAGTAAAAATGGGTGTGTGAGCACAGGGAGATGGCCTTTAGCTTTAATCGTTAGCACATGAAAGTGAGGGAAGACATATCGAGCTCTGGGGATTTGGAAGATCCCCTCAGCTCCTGGGTTTGTTAATGAATGTAGTCCGTTTATTGCAGTGGACTGATAACCTTGCTTGGCAGGATTCTGGATTTTCCTCCTGGAACCTGGCAGACGCAGACACTCGATTAGAGACAGGGCCGCCTCTTTTGGGTGGGCAGATTGTTTTTGGAAGCAGTAACCTGGAGATGATATCAAAAATAGAGGAAATCAAAAATAGATAGTTTGTTTGCAACTCCGAATAGATTAAATGTGGTGAACATCTAGGGTGTTTTTGATAGAACAGAAAAGTTCCATATTTGGAACACATGATTCATGTGCCACTGAGGGAAATAATTAGCTTGGCTCATGTTACATTGCTCATGGTTAGTAGGTGTGGTATTTGGCTGTGCCTTATATAGCAAAATACAATTATTTTTTACTTCAGCACAAATCTTTTCCTAAATGGCTTAAACGACTTCGGTTATGATTTCTTTGGTTATGATTTCCCCCCCAATTTCTTTCCTAATTTAGTCATATCCAACTCCCACCCAATTGGAATTTCTCCCATGCCACACGACCTCTACCAGTCAGGGAGGGCGAGGCTAGCATGTGCTTCCTCTGAGACACTTGACGGCAGCCACTGCCTATTTTCGAACTGCTGCACACGGAGGAAAGCGCTCCAGCCTGCTTTCTGTATACATGAGCTCACAGATGCCTGTGATTGGCCAATGTCACTCCGATTGATCTGAGTTCCCAGCTAAGGGCAGCTATAACATCACCCTGACTCGAACTAACGATCTCCAGATCATAGGGCGAACGCTTTGCCATTGCACCACTCGGGAGATACCAATTATGATATTTTATGTATGCAGTAGCGGGACTGAGTTATGAAATGGATATTTCAGGGTAATTTATAACTTCTTAATTTGCTTATTTTGATATTATTAATATTAAATTATTCATTTAATGTTCACATTAAAAAGACACTTAATGTACTGTAGTTGAAATGATCGGGGTATGAAAAAAAAAACATTGGCCGTAGTTTAGATATTATGGCTTCTGTAGCACATCCTTTATTGTGGCTAATCACATGCATTTATGTAAATGGATCCTTTGATAGCAGCCAGTGAAAAAGGACAGAGATTTCACAGATTTTTCAATCATTTTTTCGAAATTTATTTTTCCCTTTCTGGTGTGATTAGCAAACCAACAGCAGCACGGCTTGTCAAAAACAAAAAGGTAAAATGTGAAAACAGAATATTGTTTTGTGTATGAATTTATTTAAAAAGGGTCCATTGTACTAGTCAATATTTGTAAAGTGAAGTGCCACTCTGATCCATATAATAGTACATCTCAACAAATTAGAAGTTCATTTTTTTAATATTTTAATTTGAAAAAGGTAACCTGACATATTTTATATTAATTACATACTAAATGACATATTTCAGGCCTTTTTGTGTTCATTTTGATCATTATGCCTTACAGCTCATGAAAATCAGAAATCCAGTATCTCAAACAGTATATA
>JAOUQY010000051.1:2174005-2190608 GCA_028566355.1 Doras micropoeus
TGGTGCCCTGTCTAGGGTTGTTCCTGCCTTGCGCCCTATGTGGCCGGCTAGGCACCGGCTCTCCCGTGACCCTGAAATAGGAATAAGCGGTTAAGATAATGAATGAATGAATATTTCCATTCAAACTTTAGTAATGTTTACGATAGCTAAGGAGCTAGGAGATCCTAAGACTGAACACGAGAGATCAGAGCACTGTGCACGCGATGTTCGTGAGAAGAGACAAACAAAACATACATTAAAAAAAATATGTACATTAAAAAAGTTAAAATACATCACTCACAGTTCATAGATGTTTCATCACATTTATTTCAAAAGTGCCTACAGCATACAAAATGAGTCTGGACAGTGTTGTTTGATTTATCATGCTAAATACAGCCAAGTGCTGTAATCAAGGTACACCCCAATGCTATCCACTGTTGATGATGTTGCAGCATGTTCCAAATAGAGCCGTTTTAGTGACCGTGTTCCCTATGAAGTGCCCTTGGGATTCTGTACCCTGTGCAGTGTGTAGGGAGCAGGGATAAAGCTTAGGGACCCTTGCGATCAGAATGCAGCCTAAAACAAGTAATGTAGTTTTCGGAATGTTTGTGTTCACTGATGGTGCCACTGGTTTGTGTAATTGAACTAATTTTTAATCTGCATTAAAAATTTTAGTGGCCTTAATTTTTTTAATCGAGGTCAATTCTTTAACACATTAGCATGTCTGTTAACATGTTAATTTGACAGCACTACTGAAAATGCTTTGAGGTAGTGCAGCCCCTATGCCATTTCATTTTCTCCTGCCTGGATTTATTTAATTGTGGCATTAGTCTCTAGTCTTAGCTCACTGACTGCCTTGTTCACTTGGCATACACTGACATGCTCTAGTGCACGTCATGTCATGTCTATAAGCCTATCAGGCTTTAGTTTATGGTGAGCAGCTTCCTACTTGATTTCAGCTCAGGGATTTGGATCTTGGTTGAGCTGACCCCACTGTCGTAGTCACAAATATACGTACTAGAGCAAGTGTTCACTCTGACCGAGTGAAAAATGGCACCATTGAACTCTGGATCAGAGCCTTTTTATAGGGGAACAGGAATCAATCATCCTGCAGTTACTTGGGGCTCATTACCAAAATCTGGTGTGGAGAAATTCATCTTGCACCACCGTTCTTGAATGCCAAAGGTCATTAAGTACAAGACTGACATCTGCTTTAACAAATGCTAGTAGTTGCTTGCTCACACATAGTGCATTCTTTACACCCTGGAATTTAAGTGCTTTGCTGTAGTGTAGTGTCAGATGAGAGAAGGGGTGAGACACTGGAAATGTCAGAAAAGAAAATGGTGGTAGTTCACTGCGGATTTCATTTCTCTTCTGTGGTGCGAAGTTATTGGGAATATGAAAACATGATATTTTAATCTGTATCAGTTATAGACTTCCTGCTGACATCCTCAGAATGTATTCACATTTGTAAATATTCCAAAATAGGAAGATGAGGTAGGTTTGTGAATACCCATATTATAAGGCTTTCAAAGTCTGTCGGTTGTCTTCATTTTTGGCTCTTCTCAAATCAATGCAATAGAAATTTGCTTTTCTTAATACAAGCATGCAAGCCAGGACCTTTATCCTGCCAACTCAAAACAGGCAGGCATGTGGTCATTTATTCACAGAACTACAGTATCTGGCAGACACCAAATCTGGACTGGGGATTGGAGACTGAATATAAATTGCAAATGTCTGGGGATGCCACCACCCGCCTGGGTCCAGACCACTTTAATAAACTAACTAATGTTTGTTTTTGAGCATGTGTGCCATTAGAGAGGGTATTTTGTTAGAACTTCTTAAATCCTAACCGTGAGACAAGGTCTAGTTTGTTCAGCATACTGTGTGTCTAGCATAAACACTGTTGGCAATGTAAGGCTCAGGACATTGTAACCTGTTGCCAAATTTCAGGACAACCCCATATGCTGACTTAAGGCTGACTGGAGATTGTAAAAATATTTTTACATCCTTGTTGAATTACTGATTTACACTGGATAAAAATAAATATTTTTTTGGATGTACACTCTTAAATTTTTCAGATATTTGAGAGCAAGCAAAAAATATGTGATGCTATTTCCCTCTCACCCTCCAGTGTCAGAACCAATTAGTGAGCTTCTGTCAACTCGCTGTGATACTCTGCTCCACAGCTTGGCGAAAGAGGAGCAGTCGGCTGTTGGAACAGCTGAGGATTCTGGATGAACATGCAAAGACGATTCCACTACACAGCAACTAAAACTGTTACATTAGACAGTGAATTGTCATGAGCATGGAGTACATTCCATTCCATTGCCTAAAAGAAAGAAAACATTTTTTAGGTTTTACCACAGTTTTAGTGAATAAAAGGGTGGATTCCAGTGACTTACATATACTAGCTTTCTAATTCCTAATTTCTAATTACTATTTTTTTGCCTGTAAATCCTATTGGTTCATAGGGACAAAGGGGACATTATCTGTTAGCAGTGCTCAGAGATGTTCGAGAGCAGTGTGACACTATCTAGGCTAGGTGTACACACTGAATGTAAAACTGATCAAGAACAAAAACCAGTACTTTCTTTGCATCATTTGACACATCATCCACTGATGGCATGGAAGGTCCACTCTATTCAGTTAATACAATGTTTTTCCTACATTATTTGTAGGTTCACCTTGAGCTACACATCATGTTGAATACATTATAAGTCATTCAATTCAGTTCCAGATTACTTTTTATTTGTATAACATTTTTAACAATAGATATTGTGACAAAGAAGCTTTAGAGAAATTCAGGTGTACATTTACATTCCAGATGAGTGAGACAGAAGTGACAGTGTCAAGGAAAAACTCCCTGAGACAGCATCAGGTAGAAAACTTGAGAGGAGCCAGACTCAAAAAGGAATGCATCCTCTTCTGGATGATACACTGAAATGTATCCCTCCTCTATAAAATGTTGCCCTTTTACTGCTGTATATTATAAAGTCAAACAGTAGTAAGTCCAGGGATAAGCACAAGAAAGACTTTAAGATTGCAACAGGAGTTCTTCGGTACAACTATTAGTTAGATTGCTCAGTTTACCTTTATTGCCTTTTCAGTATTTATAGTATTTTCAGATTTTGTGTTTCAACCCAGGTTTAAGCTACAGTCTTCTGTTTTCAGCTGGACCATTAGCTTCTCAGCTGTTGCAGTGCAGCACAACCTTATAACCACCCAGATATTCTATAAAATGCTTGCTGAGCATGATTCCAGTCTAATATGTATAAATCTAATATGTATATGTATAGAAAAAGAATCAGGAATCAACAAACCCCACCTAAGTGGATGCTCTATTACATATGCATTTATAGATCAAGCAAACTTTTAATTTGTTCCAGGTTTCAGCCTTGTTGTATGAGGATTTGCAATGTTAAACAAGAGGCACTGAAATTAGTACCCTTAAAAATGACACAGGGTATGGTAATTTCACTTGATAATCAGATTATGCAGCAATTCTGAATGCTACTTTCTAGTTCAAGCTACTTTAAGCATTTCCATGGCTTCAACTGAAAGAAGTATTCAGTTATTAAGTCTTCTTTTTCTTCTTTTTTAGAACTGTGCTGAGTAAGTTAATTTGGATTTTCAACATAGTTGGATTGAACAGTTTGAAAGGTGTTGAAACCTCTGGAAAGAGGCAAAACATCTCTAAGGAAGGCCTGGCAAACTATTTGCATAAAGAAGAGAGTGTGAAGAGTGTGCAGCAAAGCAAGTTTGTGACTTGGTACATTCCAATAAAATGAATCTTTCTTTTACTTTTTTGTTTGTGTATGTACACCTTCTTATTCAAAGCAAGCAAATACATATCTTTGGATAAACTAGCTTCCAACGCTAGATATACATTATATGGTCAAATGTGGATGGCTACAGATTGAACCCATATGTGCTTGTATTGAACATCCCATTCCAGATTTAATCCCCTTTTGCTCTTATAATAACCTCCACTCTTCTGAGAAGGCTTTCCACTAGATTTTGGAGCATGGCTCTGGGGATTTTCCTGTTCATCCACAAGGTGTTCAGTAGGGTTGAAGTCAGGGCTCTGTGCAGGACACTTGAGTTCTCTAACTCCAACCATAGCAAATCATGTCTTGCTTTGTGCTCATTGTCATTCTAGAACAGGTTTAGGCCCCTTAGTTTCAATGAAGAAACATTTTAATTATGCTGCATTCAGAGACATTTTAGACAATGGTGTGCATCCAACTTTGTGGTAGCAGTTTTGGGAAGACTCATATATGGGTATAATTATCAGGTTTCAACATACTCTTGACCATGTAGTGCACAAGGGAATGTGTCCTTATATTGGTGCAATGATAGACATCCTCAAATAATGCCATTATTTCTTGATCATATCTATGTTGTGTCGTGCTGATATTATGTTTTTTTTTTTCTTTGTGTAGGATCATGTGAGCTGAGAGGTAATCTAAAGCTGTATGGTGCTGCAGATAACACCTTTCCACTATCCTCCTCGGTCGTATTGAGTGCCCAAAGAGGTGGTTCAGATGGCCACAGAGTAGCACTGGCATTAAGAGAGTACTGCCTCCCAAGCCCACCATCACCACAGACTTTAACTGAGACTTCTGAGCAGCCTACTGATGAATCCAGCAGCTGTGCCATATCCCTCACAGCTTGTGTTACCAAGGATGTAAATCCCTGGTCCCTGTCAGAGGACAGTAGTAAACCACCCCTCACCATGATGGAGCCAATGGGCATATCTGGGCTGACAGAGGACTGCCTAATCCAGCAAAGCCGCACTTGCCTGGGCTGCATCATTGAGACCAAGGATGCACTGGATAATGAGCCTGTTATCAACCTAAAAATGACTGATATGAACCGTGAATATGATGCTTGCTCCATCTCCAACATGCAATGTATTGGCCTCAGTGAAACAGGACATTGCTCAGAGCAGCTTCTGGCTGACCAGCTTTTGAGCTTTCCCATGCTTAAATCCCAGATGGGGGAGAAAAAAACTTTAGATAAAACAGAAAATGAACCAGATCAGACATCTAGAAACATGTATGAAGGACTTCTGCTGGACAAATGCAGTGGAGAAGATGGTCTGCTCCCCAGTTCAAACCAGGACTGGGGTTACATCGAGTCTTTTATCAGTGAGAGCAAAATGGAGTTGCTGGACCTTTGTTCAAAAAATGAACTTTCAGTAAACCTTTTCTCAGAGGAGGATGTGGGTAACTATATGTTTGATGATGATGATGATTCTGCACTGAGCAGTGACATGTGCTCACTGAAAATCCGTTATGAGTCTTTCCAGGACAACATGAGGGAAAAGACTAATGTCCTACAGGAGGAAACACAGTTAAATTTTTTCCCCAGTGTCCTGGTGAACACCACAAAAAAAGAGGGTAGTGTGGTAAAGCATAGTGCAGATGACCTCTTACCTAAACCTGAAGATCTTGCACTGGAGCATAAAGAAAATGGCAGTGATAGCTCCTTAGTGAGGGCATCTGATTACAGTTCAAAAATGAACTACTTTATTGATTCCCACAACTCAACTGAAGACTCAGAGGACTACAGTGATGACAGCTCTAGTACTGGGTCCTCCATTGACACTTTTCATGAGAGCAATCTTCATGAGAGAATATTATTTTCACAAAAGAATGTTTGCTCTTCCAACCCTCTAAATTATGGATTAAGAGCAAAAAGAAAAGTCAGGTACAGTGATGACTACCTTTATGATGTTGATTCCATTGAAAGTGAAAAAAACAATGAAAAGCGTGAACAGACACTTTCTGGTCCAAGACAGGAAGAGGATGATGACTGGTGCCCCAAAAAGAGAAGAAAATGTTATCGCAAAGAACCGCCTGTGATAATCAAATATATTATTATCAACAGGTTCAAAGGAGAAAAACACATGTGTGTAAAACTCTGCAAAACTGATCCAATAGTCACGACTGTAAGTTTAAATGAGAACACACTTAGTGAATATGAAAAACTGGCTCCTCTGAAGGATTTCTGGCAGAAGAAACAGAGGGAGCATGAAGAACAGCTTAGACAGAAAGCAGAAGATCAACAAAATGGACAGCTTAATGGTCAGAATCGACAGTTTAGTTCTAGCCCCCCCAAAAGGAAGTACAAGCTAGCAAACAGACTTAGGATTCAGAGGATTCAAGCTGTGCTGCAATCACCCCACAAGCAGGGTTTCTCTTACTCTGATCTGAGGCAGGAATCTGACTATAAAGAAGAGACAGCTCCCACAGCAAGACAGTTAACAATATTAAACCCCAGTTGTTCAAGTACATTAGACCCAAATGACGTCATACACACTGCTAACCCAAAGAGCCGATCACAGGAGAGGGAGGAGAGGAGAATAGGAAATAATATGCTCAGAATTCGGAAATTCAAAAGTGAAGCAAGGCTCAGAAGTGAGAAAATGAAGAAATTTGAAGAGAACAGTGCAAGCAAGACAAATAAGACTGAAGCATTTGCTGTGACAGAAAATAAGGACACTGTAGGGGGTGGGAATGAAACAGAGATCAACTCAGCTGCACACAGTCCTCAGAGTCAAACTGCTGAGACCACTGAAAAAATAGTTTTCCTGTCTAACACCTGCTCCTATAACAAGACTACGTCATCTAATGATGTGGCCACAGGTATGTCTGTTATCCCTGGAGGCTATCTGCAGACACTGTTGGAAGCCTCAGACTCCTTGGGTGGTACTGCTGGATCCTTTTTTCCTCAGCAGAACCCCAGGCAACAATCTCTGGGTCTCTCTGTGGAAGAACAGCAATTTGCTTCTCTTCAGCTGGCCCAAAGCTGTGTACTCTCTCCACCCTCTGAATCAGAGCTCCAACAGTCTCCTCAGAACTGCCCCAGTCTCATGCAAATATGGCACACCCAGCTTGACCCAAATCAGCAGTTCACTACTGATATCACTGAGACATCAGTCTTGCCCAGCAACTTCCCTAATGCCATGTCTTTGCCAATCTCAGAGAACCTTGCAGTTCCAGGGTTCAATCAGTTGGGGCTGGATACCAACAGAATGCTTTATGAAAAAAATTACATGCCTGAGCAGGCACTGCCATCAGAATCAGATTTCCAACCATGTCAAGTTCCCAGTATGGAAGGCCAGCTACAGTTTCAAAGAGGGACACTGCACAGTGACAATGGAAGGCTCATCAGTTTTGACTCAGTTGGCTCACTGTCAGCTACTTCCAGCAATTACAGCTCTCTGAGTCTCAAGTCTGGTGAGAAAGAAGGCGAGAATGACGTGAACGAGAATTTTCTCACTCATTGCCGTCCCAAACTGGTGATTCAGCAGAGCATTGATACAATCACACCCCTGAGGGAGTCAACTGACTTGCTAGATATCTCTAACTTCACTCCTGATAAATTCAAACATGCATCACTGTCAGAGCTCTCACCTCCTGAGACACCCAACTTGTCCCCTCAGGTCACATGGCGAGAGTTGAAGATATTGGGAAATCCCAAGGTTCTCCAGAATGGGTCTGAGCTGACATTGGAGGGTGCTCAAGAGGTGAAATGGAATTGCAACATGATAGAACACCAAGAACACCTGGCTGGTTTTACAGTAGATAATCACCAGTATCAGTTGCACAGTTCTGATAATGACAACCATATAAGCCTGGAAAAGAAATCAATGAATGAAACTGACTTTGATGAGCAAGGTGCTGACATGAACAGAGGGAAAAAAGGCTCAAAGAGGAAAAGCAGCAACAAGCAAACTTCAGGACAAAGTACTAAGAAAAGCAAAGCAACCAAACTAAAACCTGCAAGAGAAGGAGAGAAGGTCAAGGGAGAGAAGGTCAAGACCCCACGACAGAATTCACGAGCATCCAAAAAGCTGAAAGCCTTATTGGATGAAAAGACTAAAGGCCAGCTCGGGGACTCAAAGTGTATGACACATCAGATGACGGATAGTAGTTCTGAGGACTGGCCAGGAATAGGGTGGTCAGAGACCAACAGTTACACGGATGACCAGAGAGAGTTTGAGGAGCCATCCAATATCCTTTCTAACATAGTATCAGGGATGGCTGAAGTGCAGCGCTTCATGATGACCTCAATTGAGCCAGTATGGGCTCCTGCAACAGACATCTGCTTACCCTCAGAGGCAAATAGTCTAAAGTTAAAGACTCTCAAAATCTTGGCAGGAACCTCATCTGAGCCCAAGAAAAAGGGTGCTGTGGTTGCTGAAGGTCCAAAAGGCAAGAAAGGAGGGGGGAAATGTGGCAAAAATCAAGCTAAGTTGAATGCCTCTCATCCCCTATTACCCCAGTTGGCTCTGGGCTGTAACGTGTTCGATAAGCCAAATCTGGGGGTACCAGGCATAAATGGACCTGCACACAAAAAAATGTACCGTCACAAAACCAGCGCAAAATTCCCTCGGATCGAAAACCTTAAAGGCAAGCGGGCTGATCCAAATAAGGACATAGCATTGATGACCTCATTTGAAAAACTGAGGTAATATTTTGTAACTAGCTGCTGATGCACGTTCCTCACTTTCCCCCACTTCCTGCTCAGCCCTGACTGACTCAAAGCTAGATATGCATGGAAATTACCCTTGACCCACCCTCTTTATTTCGGCCCTCTGAAGAAGATACAGATATCTTGCATGAGAAACTACATGTACTTACAAACTACCTATTGAGTGATTGTGCAAGGCTTGATTGAGATTTTAACCTACCATGGCTGCATTTTCTTCATGCTTTTGCAATTTTTCCTTGTAGTTGTTTTGGTTCTTTTTGTCTGAAGATAAAAAAAAAACCCATCATAAATGCAATGTGTCTTCTTGGGAGCCAGTTGTTTAAAAGTGAAATTTACTACCCCAAATGTTTCATTATACTTCTTTGTTTGAAACGTAGCTATTTGGATAAAAAAATGCTGTTGTGCAAAGTAAGCTCCCAAAATAGATTTTGTATGCAAAACAAGATGACCTCGTCTTGCTCTCTCCCTCATACTGCCTGACTTTTTCCATTCGAAATGCTCATCCTGCTATCTTGGATAAGCAACATCCTTTGTAGGCCCTAAAAACACCAATAACATATATTGGGACCATTTTGTATCAAAGACATATCAGATTAACATTTTGTCCTATTTTTTCTTACTGATGGCATGAAATTATAATTTTATTCTTATGCTTTTACTATGCTTTTACAGGACTATTACTGGAACTTATCTTAGAGGGACATTTCTAAGCCATGGAAACTCACTTTTTTGGGTGTCCCTGTACAGAAATGCACTATTTAATGACAACATGAATTCTAAACATCAATGTGCCAAATGTAAACTCTGAGCAAATTTATTAACAATATAAATAGCGGCTGTTGAATTTAAAATTCATAAGACTTTTGGTTGTACCCTTTCAAGACTGTGAGAGTTAACATTCCAGATTTTTCCTCTTTCCTTTTGGGATCCTATATTGTGAAGAGCACCTGCAGCTGACAGTGGTACATAGCCACTCACATAACCAAAACAAGAAGACTGAACTATCCTCTTTTTTCCACTGACTTGCCAAAATCAATTTACCTCAGCATTATATGGCTTTGAAAATAAAGACAAACAAGGAATGATGAAAAGCACAGAAGAAGATATGGACACTGTCCCTAGACAAGGATACCATACTGACATTAAAGGGTGAGCATGGTAATGATTATGCAGTTCCTTTTACTGACATTCATGGGAATGCTTGTTTCAAAATGTTTCAATAACAGATGAATGCTGAAATCAAGAGGAATACTTTTAATTTTCTTTCACATAAGAGATCACATAAGTATTCACATGCCTCCAGTGCATATTTGGGAAAGATTAAAATGTACAAAAATCTCAAATGATTAAAATATTTAGCATTCAGATTCTGCTTCAAGAAATATGTGGCTAACAAACATAACAGAAGCTTATGAGCACTAATTTATGAAGGTCCAGAAGGCTGTCCGTAATCACAATTTGTTTTTTCAGTCCAGTTATCTCAAGATAAAGACTTATTGTTCACATCATCATGAGGTAGCAAATTGTTTTATGGAGACAATAAACTGGTCAGTTAGACTTGGAGAATGGAAATGTCTTGTAAAGCCTTAGATCAAACGGTGGGTGTCTTAGGTCAGGTAGAATTGCTGCCATTTAGTTCCAATATCCTTGGTTTGAGTCTAAGCTTGGGTTGCTGGCTGTGTGGATTTTCCAGGTTCTTCTTACTCTCCAAAAACATGCAGATAGGCAGATTAGTGACACTAAATTGATCCAAGGTGCAATGTGCATGCATAATACCCTGCATCTTATTTTTATGTTGTAACAGCTGTGGAAGCTTTATGCATTAACAGTGTTAGATACAACAAACCTTCACAGTCAGTTAACCTACACAGCTTGAAGGGTGGAATTTATAGAAAGCTAGAAATTAGTTGAATACATACAGTATATGTACTTATTTCACTTTTGGTGACATTGTAATATAAAAAAGTATTATTTGGCCAACAGTATTGGTCAAGGTGTGTGAGGACTCGGGAATGCTTTTTGCCTTTATTGGCTGATTGTGGGTGTTATTGGTAATTGGTGATCATAAACTTCTGCTACTTAAGAGCTACATTAGCATTACACCAAGGCAAAGCTAAACAAAGACCAGTTGCATTTTAAGTATTTAAGGCATTTAAGGTCGACAAATTTGAAAAGCACAGTATGTGAATAATTTTTTTTTTAAACGATCATTATCATCCATGCAACATTTACATATACATTTGCACACATACAAACCTTGTACCTAAATATTTTTGCCATTACAGATTTTTTTTACAGTGGTTACTGAAGTACAGTATTGTTACTGCCTGCATTTTATATATCTGAATGGAAATATTGTGCAGTAGGTGTTGGAAGTATTAGGTAAATGTGGCTTGGTTTGGAATTTCAACTGTGAAGGTTTCACTGATAAATGCTGAAAACAGGTCACACTTAATATCTATGAATGTCAAGAAATTTGCTTGCTGTATAGGAGATGCTGCATTTGGTGATTCAGTTCTCTTGTGTATTGGCTAACAAAGCCAAGAACCAGGACCTATTACTACATATGTACAGATATATTCACTAATTTCTGAGTTGGGGATAGTATGGAATTAAACACTGACCTTGAATTATCCATTTAACACCCACCAGCCACTTCTGTAAGAACATCTGTACTCCTGCTCATTTGTGTAGTTATCCAGTTGGCCAATTATGTGGAAGCAGTGCAATGCACAAAATCATACAGAATTTCTTTCAGTTAATTTTTTTTGTTAATGTTTACATGTTCACAAGATCCCAGGAGAGTCTGAATTTTCTAAAATGCACCAAAAAGACATAGTCAAAGTCACTGAGACAAAGTCGCTTACATTTTTCCCTTATTCTCATGTTAAAAGTGAATTCTAATTAAAGCTCTTGACCTGTATCCTCACGATTTTATGCATTGCACTGGTGCCACATCATTGGATAATTGCATGAATACAAATGTTCCTATTAAACTGGCTGGAGAGTATATGTGCATGTTGTTGTACTTATTCACATTTGATTAAAAAAATGAATATTCTAGAAAATATTTAGAGGGACAAGGGACATGAAAAATGCCTTAATGCCTAAAAGTATGTTCGTTGATTACTGCAAAATTTCAACACAAGATTTTTGCTCAGTTTTGCTCTGTGTCCTTTTGCCTCTCTCTGTTCTGTCTAGCATGCCATAATTAAGGACCAGGACATGCTGGTGATGGAAAAAAAAAACTGCACATGGGCTGCCATGCCCTCTTACCTGCCTTCTTTCATTTCTGCCTATTTTCAATTGAATGTACTTCTTTGAGATTTGTGTACAGTGTGCCACTGTTGAGCTGCCTACTCTTACTGGTGCTAAGAAAGCAAATGTTCTCCTCCCTGATATGACTATATTTAAATATATAGTTATAAACAAGAGAAAACCCTAATCCTCTCTTTATGAATGTATAATAATATATGGTTATGTTTGATGTATCCACACCATAATTATTTGACGTTAATTGGATTACTTTTTGGTTGAAAAGATTATTGAGCTTTATAAATATTGTCTAGAGTTGATATTAGAGGGATTCTTAACAAACTCTTGACATAACAAAAAATACTGTATATTTTTCTCCGTGCCAATTTGTAACATATTTTGTAAGTGTATATTTTTCTTAGAAAGTGCTGTGAAGTATTAGTATGTGTGAGTAACCTTTTTTGTGCCTATGCAGGCAGTGAAAGGGATGGATAATAAAAAGGTTTCTGGTTTTAAAAACCAAAATATCAAGTAACTTAAAAAAAAAAGAAAAAGATTTTTGTTGGGAGTTTTGTATGACAAATTTGACCTTGTTGTGGGAGTATTGTGTTATTGTGAAAAACACAAATACATAATTGAAGAAAAATTAAGACAAAAATCTAATTTGTGAACTACTTGCTGTTTTATAGATTTTTTCATGTAAATTATTCTAGTATTTTTTGGTTTATGTTGTAACTGTTGCAAAAGTTTTAAATATTTGTGAACCCGCCTGTATGGTGACAATGTAATATTGGTAACTTGCTGAGTTTTGTAATAATGTTTATGGAGTAAATATACAAATTAAAATGAGATTTTGAATGCTGCTTTTGGAAATTGTCAAAATTTGTCTTGTCACTGTTTTTTTTTTTTTTTTTTTTAATTGCCCAGATCGTCTTAGTTGCTTGACTTGTAGATTTGAACCATGGCAGCTCACATGCTGTTCTTAATCATACGCCTAATGAACATTTGTTACGTGGGTTGTGCTGTATGCCATTTCTTTCATTTTCCTTGTTTGCAGCATTAAGAATTAACTAGCCAGTTAATTCTAGTTCTCAGGAATAGTTCCACTCTGGTCATTTAATACAATTTGTAACTCTGCATGTCAACATCTGTCTTTGAAGTGAAAAGTTGAAAACAATTCTGTATTTAAAATCAGTGTAGGCTTGTGCCTATTGTGATCATAATTTACTTTCTATTTCCTCCAGCCTACAAAAGAATCTACTTTAAGGCATTTCTTTATTAGTTAAAAAAAAAAAAAGAAGAACTGGATAAACAGTAATTAGATTTATTTGCATCTGTAGTTTTGCAGATAATAAGTTACATTATGGCACTAGCATGATGCAAACAACATGCATTCTAAAGCTGTTTGTCAACTTGAGTTCCATTCATGAACTGGAAGTTCATATCAGCTAATTAAAATGAGTGGCCCAAACATACCCAGTGCCTTGCACACATATTCACCCTTGTGAACTTTTCTATGGTTTATTGCCTGGAAGCAAAATGGACTTAATTAGGATTTTACCATTTGGGTTAAATAGTATTTAATTTGAATGGGGATTTTTTTACTGACACAGAGGGTAAAAAAACCCAACAAAGCAGACATTTGTTGGTTGCACATTTGAATCTCTGCGAGAGTGGATGGAGACCATTGGTGAACATCAATTTAAATTCTTCTACAAAATGTCAATCAGAAGTCTAGATGGCCCAGTCTTTGATGGGAGTTTTGAACCACTCCACTGTACCTATATGCTTAGAGTTCTTTTGGAAAGTGAACTTCCTCCCTAGTTAGGTTCAAGCATCTTGCAGACCTGAAAAGGTTTTCTTATAGGATTGCCCTGTTTGTCTCAATCCATCTTGTCCTCATCATTTCTCAGCCAGTGCTGATGAAAAGCACCCTACAACATGATGCTACTACCAACATAGTTCAGTTTTGGCCTCAACAGATCCTTAAAGCCCAGCTTTATGTAATGTCTGGGCTATGGTTGTCTTATGAACAGCTTCAGATTTACCCTTGACCTTTTGGTTGCTTTTAATGCCCTACCTGACCACTGAATTTTGGTGCACAACCTATAATTTTGCCATAGATTTCGCTTCTGATTAGCTCTCACTTACAGATCTACACTTGAGCTAATAAAGTATTAAACATTTTTTTAATACATCCTTCTACCTAGTTTTGATCTACCACATCTGTAATATATGTGTGATTACCACATATGATAATTTCCACATATGAGATGGTTCCCTTTACTGAGGAAAATAACAGAATTTTATAAATAAACTCCCCACAACTCACTTATAATGGAAAACTGAGGGCAGATCTTAAATTTCTTAAATAAATTATAATAATATGAGATTATATATGAGAATTTAAAGCTACATCTTACACCATAGCAATTAAAGCTTTGAGGATAAGACAGACATGAGAGAATGTCTTACCATAATCATTCTTCTGTAGATTTGTCTAAGCCCCGACCAGTAACAAAGTTTTGTCAGTGAAAGTGATTTTCAGGAGATAAATGGAATTGTCCACAAAACCTAATGCCGAAGATGGTCAAGAGAAATACAAGGCCCTCTTAAACAATTGGAAAGCAACCTAGGTAATCTTAAATACTTACTGTGTATGTATGTATAATGTGTATAGAATAAAGGATTGCATTACCTTAGTAAGAAATATCAAAATGGAAGGAACTGGATATAAATAAAAGTGCTAATTTTAGAAACACAATGACTGTATGAGTGAACATGGCTGATTTATTAATCTTTTAAGCTGCATGTTAAATGTTTGCATAAGCCAAACCAAACTCAAATTTTCCTCATACTCATTGGTATGTTGATTTTTCTTATATGAGGAATGATTTTGTATGCTTGTATGCTGATCATCTGTAGCATAGTGCACATTCCCAACACAGCTCATATGCATTTAATGACTTCCATAAAACTCTATAGGTCAAGTACAAAGAGGAATGGAAAGAGTGTGGCAACACCTGAAAAGGTCAAAATCTAGAATAAGGTCTGAATTACGAAAATGGTATAACATGAAAGCAGAATGGAAACAATATCTACTCTCTACCTGGGTGATCAATGCACACCAGGCACGTCAGGGAAACTGCTATTTTAAAATTGTTTAAAAGTGTCTCAGCTGATTCACTGGAAGTCTTGCCACATGTGAGATGTCATGGAATCAATTTATAAGCCAGCTTATATCTTCCAAAAAATTAATACTGGTCTTTAAGCATAATTTCCCTCATAAGTTTATCTGCTAATTGCAGTACATGTTCCATTTAAACTTGACAGTATAAGCTGTGTATAAACATGCAGTAATGCCTGCAAATTACAGGTCCACAGTGACAAACCTTTAGTAATTTTTTAGTCTACCACACTAGGTTATTGGAGTTAATTTAAATAAGGAATATACGTACAAGTGCAGAATTTCAACTTTAATTTGAGTGTTTACATCCAAATCTGGTGAATGGTTTAGTTATTAAAGCACTTTTAATATGTGGACCCCCTGTTTTTATGGGACCAAATCTTATTGGACAATTAGCTGCTCAATTATTCCATGGCAAAGTGTGTGTTATTCCTTCATTATTATTATGTGCATGTCTGGTGGATTTCAAGTTTGGCATCTACATTTAGAATCTGTTGCTGCTAACTCTCAATATGAAGTCCAAAAAGCTGTCGCTAGCACCTATTTAGTATACTGTTACACAGAAAGGATATACTAGTGAGCTTAGGAACACCAAAAGGCCTAAAAAAAAGGGCAAAAACCAACTGTGGTATATGACAAAAGAATTCTGTCCCTATTGTAGGAAAAACCCTTCACAACAATTGGCCAGATAAAGTACATCCTGCAGGGGGTAGGCATATGTGTCAAAGTCAACAATCAAGAGAAGACTTCACCAGAGTAAATATACAGAGTTTACCACAAGATGGAAACCACTGGTAAGCCTCACAAACTGGAAGACCAGATCTAAAAAGGTCCTGTACAGTTCTGGCACATCTCTTTTTTGTACAAAGTTTGAAATATGATAAATTAATTTGACTGGGCTATAGTCTCAGTAAGGGCTTCAGGTGCCTGTTGGAAAGTATTTGCACATTCATGATTTCTAGCTGTTCATCAGCCCACCCCAAAAATCACCTCATCAACCACACCTTTGGAATTATAATCAAATAACCAAAATAAAGCATATCAATTAACAACATCCTTTCCAAGGATAATTTGTAGACATATAAAATGTAAGCTTTTCTTGTTTCCGTTCACTGACATGAACTGGCATGGATAAACATTGTACCTCAGCCAGCCACTAGAGGGTCTCAGAGATATTTGGCTTCAGTTTAAAACCCATGTAACAGCATCTACTAAAACATGGTCTTTGGGGGAAATGCAATGCCACTATCTGTATCTGTATTTGGAATTGACCCAAAAGTAAAAATCTGAATATAAATTTGAACTGGTAATTCAAATCTGAGAGGATTATTTTAAACAAAAATGTCCCCAAATAATAATATTCATAAAGTCCTCACTCGAATCCATACAGTTTAAATTCCATTGAATTACTCATTACCTTTTTTTTTGAGTGACCAACATTTGCGTTTTAGAATTTTGCTGTTTGACAAATATTCAATTGATTGGATGATATTTAGGCACATGCCTGAGTACATACAGTGTATCACAAAAGTGAGTACACCCCTCAAATTTCTCCAGATATTTAAGTATATCTTTTCATGGGACAACACTGACAAAATGCCACTTTGACACAATGAAGAGTAGTCTGTGTGCAGCTTATATAACAGTGTAAATTTATTCTTCCCTCAAAATAACTCA
>JAOUQY010000051.1:2272497-2284934 GCA_028566355.1 Doras micropoeus
TATATATAATTTGATATATCACAATCCAAAAGCTCAGAAGATACAGAAACACATAGCAGGGATAGGGCAGGAACACACCATGCTCTGGCACAGGCTCTAGGGAAAAGCACAAACAAAACACTGTTGAAAACTGAAACTAATATAGCCGTCTGGCCCTGTGACTGCAGTAGGTCAGTGAGGAAGTCTATGGCTATATGGGACCATGGCCTTTCTGGGATGGGCAGTGGGTAAAGTTTACCTGCTGGAAGTGTGCGTGGTACCTTGGCCTGGGCGCAGGCGGAACAGGAGGAGATGAAGCCCTGGATCACCTTTGCCATGCTAGGCCACCAATACTCGGCGCAGAGTAGTTTAGTGGTTTGTTGGACCAAAGGATGTCCTGAGCCTGGTGTGACATGGGCCCAACTGACTATGGAGCTGCGGAGAGAGGAAGGCACAAAGAGTTTACCTGGGGGATATTGGACGTTTCCCCTGGTGGGCTGGAGCTCCTGTATCCTCTTATCCAGTTCCCACACAATGGCATGCAGGAACTTGGATTCTGGAATTATGGGCTCGGCTTCTGTGGTGTCGTGGTCGGGTTCATGGATCCTTGAGAGGGTGTCTTGGAGTCTGGCCCATAAGAGAGCACAAAATTGAATTGGGAAAAGCAGATCGCCCACCTGGCCTGACGAGAGTTAAAGCGCTTGGCTGCTCTGAGGTACTCTAGGTATTTGTGGTGAAGGCTTTCTTCAGACGCTGGAAGGCCTACTTGGAGCCCAGGTTCCACTTTACGACTTTGGAGGCAACCTTGAGTCTGGGAGGGGAGCTGCGAGAACACTAAAGCTTCAAATAAATTGGTGGTAAAAGTTGGCAAAGCCAACATGGACTGAGAGATTAGGAGAAAAGATCAGGATATCATCTATGTAAACTATACCACATTTACCCAACAGGTCTCTGAACACTTCATTCACCAGGTTTTGAAACACATGCCAATCCGTATGGAATAATCAGGTATTCATAATGTCCGGACGACGCACTGAAGGCTGTTGTCCACTCGTCTCCCTCTCGGATACGGACAAGATTATAAGTGCTTTGGATGTCCAACTTGGTGAAGACTTTGGCCCCCCTAAGCTGCTCCACGGCTGCGGGGACGAATGGAAGAGGGTACAGATATCTACCTGTGACTATATTTAGTCCCCAATAGTCTATACATGGCCTGAGCCTGCCTCCTCTCTTCTCAATAAAGAAAAACCCTGCTGAGGCAGGTGACGAGGAATGGCGAATGTGAACTTGTCTTAGAGCCTTCTGGATGTACTCCTCCATCGGCTCTACCGGCTCCATCTCGGGCGCCCTCTGGCACTCATGGCCATGACAATAGAAACATAAATTCTTTACAAATGCATTTTATTTTCACATGTCAAAAAACATTTTTAAACAACACACTTAACATTCAACATTGATAAAAGACATCACCAGACAGGGATATGACCACTGCTTTGAAAATTATACAAATCACTTAAAAACACTGAAAAGGTATTATAAGTCCTAAAAGGAGTGTAATTAAATTCCATGCTTTTTTGTCTTGAACTTCTTGTGTCCAATTCAGTGTTACTTGAAATGAAGAACTTCAAGATAGATACTTCAACAAATTTCCCTTACAGCTTAACTTATAAATAAAGTATGACTGATGATACAACTGATGTCCATAGTGGTGGAGCAGGATGTTCTGCTGCTGTGTGGAGAATTGACAGTAACGCCACTGCACTGGTGTTCACCATGAGTATAAAGATACAAACAATAGATACATTAATCACTTAAACAGTCTGTAAGATTCATTAAAGTTATTAATACTGCATAACGCTTATAAATAATGTAGTACTTGTATTACATCAGTCAGCATATGTAACATCTAGATAGATGCTAGTTAGTAACATCTAGATAGATGCTAGTTAGATTTCCAAGTGATTATCTGCCATTAACATTAACATTTCTTCACCACAGAACATAACTTACCAGCTAAATAACTCTCAGAACAGTTAACATTTCCACAATAAGCTCTGGCCCACTTACACAAGAAGGCTTTATGAAATTCAAATAAAATATTTTTCCTTTTACTTACACAAATGCAGTGCATTTAGAAACATTTGAATCCACATGGTCAACGGAATATCTCTGCTCAGTTCAACATAAAAAAAATTATATTATAAACCACACTTTTGTTAATGATGTTTAGAAAGGCGAAGTCACCGTTTCACACATGCTAAGCTGTGACTGGATGCAAAAAATCTGAAAAAAGCTTCCTGCTGTTATAAATGAATGCACAAAAATGCCAGGTTTAGTTCAGAGTGAGTTGGCTAGCGTTCAGAAACTTGATTAATTTTACTGAACCGATTCATACATTACCAAAATTTGCCCTGGTGTTACAGGCAGGCTATAATAAAAAAAATTAAGGTGAAACAGTGAAATTCAGCTTGTGAAGGTGCTCATACTGAACAGCCCTAATGAATCGTTTGAATCAGAAATTTGTTTGCCCTGTGTAACTAACTTTTGTTTAAAACAGCAGTTCAAAATCAAACTGACACCACAGAGTTGTTCAGATTAGTAAAACTCACCACTTTAACTTGCCTATGATTGAGATGTAATTATGTTAAGATGCTCAACATTTGTTTGAAATTTCCTCGTTAATATAAAATAGTAAAATGCTGCAAGTCTTCTTTGGTGCGAAGGCGCAGTAGTTTCACCAGTCCACTATTGCATGCGCATCCGCAGTATGTTCACCATTCCACTGTTTGCTCACCCAGCTCAGGTTTTTTCATTGCACTTGAAATGGTGACCAAAAATAGTTATGCTCATTTACAGAATACAAGATTGAAAGTTTAATGCTAAAATGCTTTAAAAATGCTACAGCTGGTGGCACAACACATTTTTGGGCCAACTATTTTCATTTTTCATGTTGTGTCAATTGTCAATTTTTACATTATCAAGTCATAACAAAACAAGGATTTTTTACAGTGCAAGATGCATATTAAATTTATTCATGCAGAGCTGTTCAAATCCAGACAACTCCAAGGGGTCCACAAACTTTTACCACATAACTAGAATACAACTTTGAATGTCATTGTATATGGCATTTACTTCAGTATAAAGTGGTTGAATGCTATCTGCTGGTGCCCACAGGCTCCTTTTTGGTTTATTATTCATTTCATAAAATTGTAATGAATGCTGAAAGAAAAAAATTAAAAAGATGGAGGAGGAAAGGTTTAACTTCAAGTCTGGATCATTTCATAGAGCAGGAAAATATGTGAATTGCAATTGCAGCAGCTGCTTCAGGCTACAGACAGATTATTTATCAAGCCTCTCAGACAAGATGCTCCACAGATTTCAACTGTGAGAATTATATAGAAAAGTGGTTCAAATCCTTCAGGGTGGGGAAATCCAACTATAGGGAAGTTCTGTCGTCACTTGCTTCTCTGTTTAGTTTTACAGTTTCATTTTGAGAGAGCTGCTTTTTTCCACTGAGACTATGCATGAGGGCCCTCAGTATGTATTTTTTAAGCTTTTTTTAACAGACATAATTATTAAATTTTAAATTTATTAATTGACAGAGGAATAATGAATTAGTTTATGTAAATTGTTTACAATGAGAATTCAAAAGTTCAAGTAGAGGAAATAAGAAAAAATAATATAAAAAAATAATAATAACATATTCAAAAAGTACATAGGAGTGTGTTATGCGTATTCATTACCTTTGTCGTCTCCATCAACATTAAACTGATTCAACATGCAAAATATAGCAACCCAAAAAGAGTTACAATTTCCCCATTGTTCCTTTCAATCTTTAGCAGTGTTTATGATAGCTAATGACCTACGAGATCCTACCATTGAACACCATTGAGATCAGAGCACTGAGAAACAACAACCAAAACATACATTAAAAAGTTTAAATACATCACCCACAGTTCATAGTCCTTTCATCACATTTATTTCAAAAGTGCCTACAGCATACAAAATTATCCTGAACAGTGCTGTTTATCATGCTATATGCAGCTGAATGCTGTAATCAAGGCATGCCCCGATGCTAATCGCTGTTGATTACATTGCATTGCAAATAGAGCTGTTTTAGTGACCAGGTTCCCTATGAAGAGCCCTTGGGATACTGTACCCTGTGCAGTGTGTAGGGAGCAGGGATACAGCTTAGGGACTCTTGTGATTGGAATGCAGCCTAAAATGAGTAAAGTAACGGTCAATTTTGGAATGTTTGTGTTCACTGATGGTGCTGGTTGTTTGCAAATTTTAACAAATTATTACATTAAGTTTTTTAATCGTGATCAATTCTTTAATGTGTTAGCATGTTTGTTAATGCATTAATTTGACAGCACTGGTTTACTGATTTTTTAATCATTTGGAAATTGAAGATAGTAATTGTTGCAGTTTTGGAAGTGGAACTTTTGCCATTTGCACTTGTAGACAAGACTATAGATTCATGTAGTAGACACAACTGTACTTTTTTATATTATGCCATAGGTGAAATTCTGATATATATTGAATTGACCAATCCTAATTGTTTGAGGTGAAGCCTCTAGAGAGAAATAATTTAACGAAAAGGGAGCTTTAAGGCATAATAATGAACTGACACTTTTAGTCCAGCTTGGGCTAAGGCAGTCAATGGAATCAATGACTCAGGGAGACAGATAAGAAAAAAAAGAAACACTGTAATGAACCTATTTATAACCCAGTCACCTCATGAACTGAGGAGTTCAATCCATCCCCACCTTCAGCAGTGTAGCAGAACCATGGCAACCATTTTGAACATCGTGTTCACAGCCATGGCTACTCATTTAAAAGAGATTATCTTCCCTATATAAAATGCTCCATGAGAATTCCTCATATGTTTACCCAGTTTCCAGTTTTCATATCTTACATTGAGCAGGAAAACTTCCTTTGATTGCTCATGATACTAAATATTATGTTTGCCTGTTTGAAAACATTAACCACATTTATCGGTTAAACTGAGATTCCACTGTCTTGAAACAATCAAACTTACAGCTGTTGTAAAACAGCATAACATAAAAACAGGGAACTGAAACCTGACGCTAGTTCCACTTCAGCTTTTCCTTGGTTAAAATGCAGTGACCCAAGATGATGGACTCAGCAGTAAGGCAAAAGTATACTGGAGGGTTTGTCCACAATGAGTCAAAGCTCATGTGCTTAATGACTGTACTAACGTTGTATGGAATTATATGGTGATCTTGCTAATTTTGTTTTTTAAACGACCTTTTTCTCACATGTGAACATGATGCATACATATTTATGATAATGTTTCCAAGCAAAGTGGGACCCAGAGCTCATGAAGCTGAAGCACAGAGATAACGGTATATGATGTGGGCATATTTTTGAGGTGACATGAGTCACATGCTTGTGACCAGTCTCTGGGAAAGGCACTTATTATCTTCTGATTATTGGTTCCATCAGAATTTCATTTTGATAACTAATTTGCTTTGAAGACTTGCTTTGGTTTTGAGTGCTTGCATCCTAACTGCCTTAAAGATCATGATGGCCATCACAGACACAGCAGGACATTACAGTGACCTGGAAAAATGACTTTCATGACTTTTTTTTTCATGACAATTAGTTCATATTCTCTAGGTCTACTCTTCTCACCTTTTTAACCTTGCTCGCTGTTTATCCACTTGCAAAGTGCCAGAGCCTATTCTAGATACAGAGCTCATTCAGAAAATGTACAAGTATTAATTTTGTCTTTGAGATAACATACTGTATTACACATAACATAAAGTTCACCATTTATTAGCAGTAGCAATGTGCACTCTCATTAACAATTAACAGACACGCATTGCAGTCGTTTAGTACATGATTTACTATAACTGTACTTTTCTTTATTATAATTAAAATATAGTACTTTTAACTTTTTGAACAAACTTTTCAAAATATTCAAAACTTTTGATTACCATTATAGAGTAGAAAATAATAATACATTTGAATCCTAGAAGACTGCAAGTCATTTTAAATCTAGTATCTGAAAATTTTTTTACATGTAATTTTGAATTGAAATTGAGCTGTGATTGGCAGAATCTCACTGCAAAATACTGCAGTAATACTGTGGGAGTGCTTTGGAGAGGTCATGAGAATTATCCATTTTTCACACCCCTTTGGAACATTAGGAACAATAACAGTGGGGGGAAATTGGAGACTAAGGAACAAAGGGAAGCGGGAACGGGTGTGGCACACACACACGCTTCACACTCATGGTATGTACAAAAACAGGGTCCCACCACCTGAACCAGCCAACCCGCTCCCTAGCATTAGCTTCACTGAAATTTTAGGATCCTGAGGACAGTACCCCTCCTTCTTGCCAAACATCAGAAGGCCATCAGAGGGCCATTGGGCCAAATTTTATTATGTAAATACATGACAGAGAGGCACTGAGAGTTAGAATTAGTTTTTTTAACTTCTGCACCAAGAGAATTCTTACTCTTAAAGGACATCCCTGCTTATTTCAACAAAACAGTGCCAAGCCACAAAGCTTCAACAATTAGTGTCCTCATTTCCCAAATGCTTATTGAGTGTTGTTAAAAGGAAAGGTGATATAACACAGTGGTAAACTTGCCCCTGTCCCAATTGTTTTGTAATGTGTTGCAGGCATCAAATTCAAAATGAGTGAATAAGTTTATCCTGTTTGAACATTAAATATCTTGTCTTTGTAGTATATTCCATTGAACATGTGATGAAAAGGATTAGTAAATCATCGTTTTTATTTACTTTACACATTAATTTATTTTACACATTTAACAATAATTTATTTTACACATCGTCCAAACTTCATTGGAATTGGGGTTGTATTTATATTTTGTATAGCATGACTGCACTATTGTTCTGTTAGAAATATATTCAGTGTAATATTTAAATTATTCAGGGCAATACCTCACTGCTACCTCACTGCTTTTCTTTCTAAAGATGTTTTTTATAATTATAGTTTTTTTTTAAATTATAATTTGTATATAGAGTATATTTTGCATATTATGGAGATTTATCAACCTTTACATGATATTCTAATATTTTGGAATGGGTCTGTATATGGAGTATTACTTAAGATGTCACATCCATAATCCATACATCCGTAAATGTATTCCCAAAACAAGAAATGCAGTATTTTCAAAAATATTCTTTTTCTGCCTCATTATGTAGTCTCCCACAAATGTTTGTTCATTTGATGTCATATCCACAACTCTCACAAAGTGCTAAATCAACAGGAGTTTTTAAGATGTTTCAATTGACCAGAAATAACAAACTTGGAAATGTGTAGGGTTTTATGAATGGATTCAAAACATTTATACATTGTTCTTCCACTGTTTTTCAGTTGAAGTTTTGTTAATTATCATCAGCACTGAAGCCTCTTTGTGTCTGTTCTTATAGGAAATCTCACAAAAAGGCACTATGCATGGGTACAAAGTTGAATGTAAAGATAGATTAAGTACAATAGTACAAAAGTAAATTGTAATCATGAAGGAGATTTATTCAGCTGTTAATTATTTAGTTTATGCTGCATTTCCTCCCTTCTGAAAGGAAAGCTAGAATTGTTAGTTCTGTAATTTTACTGCTGTTTAGTGGTGTTATACATGCTTCAAAGGTTTAAAATAAGCAAAATAGCATACTGGCATCAGTGCCTGGGCCTGCCTGGTTCTGTCCTTGGGTATAAGAAAGAATTTTACCTGAATAATAAGGGTTCTACTCATCTCCTCTGCCATGTTAAAACAGAACACAACTATTTATTTATGTATTTGAAAACCCATGCTTCCTACAGTTACCCTCTTCAGAGAATTGAGGAACAATCTGGAAACAGAGACTAGTCATTAAATAAGTGGGTTCCTATAATTGAATGTCAATATATTAAGCCATGCTTTTGGTCTAATGTATTTTAATAACACTGCTTATATTTTCCTGTGGCAAACAGTGCAACAACACTGAATATTCAAGTCAAAGGGGTTTTCAGTGACCATTCCACCAACTTTGGGTTATTCTATCTACATATCTACATCTCTATGTCTTTGCATGTCTTAATGTTCCTTTCCCCATTTCTAAAGATTCCTGCTCCTACCTTGCTGCAAAAACACACAAGTGAGCCCATGCTGTGCTGTTTTTTTCTGTCTGGCATGCATGCACAGCCATATTGTGTTATTAACCTTTCCTCTCAGCTAAGTGAACCAGCAGGACCTGAGTACTTAACTCTAAATGCTGCGGGTCACTAATTCACCTTTGTAATAGGCACTGGAATGAACTACACACTTCTTCAATGTTCACAAGGTCATTTTTCATTTGATGGCAGCTGAAGTCATTTCTTCATAAATGCTTCTAAACATTGACTGAGTTTTATTATTTGCCTGCGATCATTGCACATCTGATGGGCTTTTAAAATTTGATTCTACTCTGAAATGCATTCAAATAAAAATGCATAAAAATGCAGAAAATAAATCATTTTCACTGTCATGAAGAGATAAGATTTTATATTAGAAGAATAATTATGCATAGAAATTAAAGGATAAGTATGAAAAGCATTTAGATGATAAACAATTACAATTATGCTTATTAGCTCTGTGTCTGATTGCTACATTTATAATTACATTGATTATGCAGTTTTAATGACATCTTCTTTGATAAGTGTCATTGTGGTACAAACAACAATGCTTGATATATAATAATGAAAAAGTCATAAATGTTTGGAATAAATAGATTATGGATGAATGACTGAAAAGATTAATCTACTGTTTTGTTGCTGTGTATCAATTAAAAGTTTCCTAATTAGCATCAGTATTAGAGTTGTTTTGTTTTTGGTCTTGTCTCAAGGCCAAAATAGAAATTTCACTCACTTTGATATGAAAATGTTCTTTCTGACTCACAAATGTCACAATAAGGCTTTATTTATAATAAACAGCTTTACTGTGCCTTTGCATAGATTCTACAACACTCTAGAAGTGTACACTCTAGAAGGCATGAACACCTTACTTTGTATAGATATTCCCTCAGTTAGTGTTTTGATTATGGTGATGAGTGCTGTCTGTAGCATTGTATCTGCATTCAACCCTGTGTGTCACACCGCTGTGCCGCACCAGTCACTGGTTTCCTGTAGCAGCCCTCATCACATATAAAACCCTGATGCTGGCTTACAAAGCCAAAAAACTTCCAGGGAGGCAAGCATCCAGACTTTTCTCTGTCCTGGCACCAAGGTGGTGGAATGAACTCCCTCTGAGTGTCTGAACAGCGGAGTCACTTCCTATCTTCAAACGCCAACTGAAGACCCACCTCTTTCAAAAGCACTTGAATAAGCACTGACACTTATAGCAATTATTGTATTGGCTATGACTTGTTCTTAACTGGTTAATCTTTGGATCAGAGAGGGGCTGTTGTACCATGTGTGGAAGGAACCAGTCCGTGGAAGATCTGGCAGCTGGAGGAGTCATCGTCTGGTATAAAGCTGACCTCCTACCTCCAAAAGAGCTCACACACATTTGGCTTAGACTTGAACATGGTGTACTGAGTAATGATAAATGTCTGTTTATATGTGCAGTGTATGCTCCTCCTGCACTACAATGAGGACTTTTTCCACATTCTCCACACAGAAACCTGCCATTTCCAGGCTCAGGGAAATGTGTTATGTGGAGATTTCAATGCCAGGACAGGTTTAGAAAATGACACTCCAGATATCCATGGAAAGAAGGAAATCTTTAACACACTCCCCTACAACAAATCTAAGTGTGAACCCAGATCCTGTAGTAAATAAAAAGGTAAAGAGTTACTGCATCTCTGTCAAAGCCTGGCCCTGTACGTCCTTAATCATCCTAATCTGAGGAGACTCTTTAGGTCAGTTCACTTCACGGCTCAGCTCTTGGATCTAGTGTGGTCTACTACGCCATTACTGACATGGACCCCTCCTCCATCAGTGCATTCTCTGTCAGACCACAGTTACCTTTATCAGACCACTGCCATATTAAAGTGTTCCTAAAAACAACGCAACAACCAAATATCACAAAAGAAAATTACAAACTACCCAAACTTAATCAGAGCTATAATATGGGGAAAAAAAACTGAGACAGCTATCGAACCAAAAACACAAACTCTCACAATGCACTGACATCAGACAGAAGTACTATGGATATGCTAAAAACTATAAAAAATGATTTCCAAGAAAGAAAACAACCATCATACTACCATCAGACATTAAAGGAAATTGAAGAATTCATTAACCAAAATCAGTTCTGGGACAAATGGAAGAATCTAAACCCAAAACAGTCACAGGACACACCCATTAAAGACCCAACAATATGGCAATCCCACTTCAAATCACTTTTCAAAGAAATCTCCCCACAGAATCTTACAAAAGATCAACAATTAACTCAAAATAAACTAGAACAATTAGAAACAATAAAAAATAATCAGAACCCAATTGGCTACCAGATTACACAGGAAGATGTCCTCAGGAAGCTGAAACACAGAATAGCATGTGGGCCCGGCAGCATCAGGACAGAGATACTGAAGCACAGCACTCCTGATGTGCACAGGGCCATATTAAAACTCTTCAACCCCGTTCTCCAAGCTGCCTGTTTGCTGACATCTGGAACTGGGGGCTTATTTCCCCTATTTATAAGAGTGGAAATAAATTAGACCCCAGTAACTACTGGGGCGTGTGTGTGAGCAGTAACCTGGGGAAGATTTTCTGCTGTATCATTAACGCCCGGATATAGTGTCCTAAGTAGGAGTCAGATCGCCTTCTTACCATATCATCCCACTACTGATCACATCAATCAAAACGTTCATCAAAAACACAAAACCAATGCATTTGCATGTTTTATAGCCTTTACAAAAGCATTTGACTCTATTTGGCACACATGATTATTCTATCAACTTTTTAAAAGTGGTGAAGGGGGTAAAGAGTATGACATCATTAAATCAATCCATCTGAACAATAGATTCAGTATAAAACTTGGTGACAGAAGAACAGAATACTTCACTCAGGGGTGTGGGGTGAGACAGGGCTGCAGAGGCAGGGCTGCAGAGTCCAGCTCTGTTCAATATCTATTTAAAAGAGTTAGCAGTGTTATTGAAACAGTCTGCAGCCCCTGGACTCACCCTAAACAACATGGAACTCAAATTCCTACCCTACACAGATCACCTGGTGCTACTGTCCCCCACAGAGTGAGGGTTACATCAGCAGCTGGACCTGCGGGAACAGTGCTGGCAGAACTGGGTCCTGACAGTCAATCTGGACAAAACCAAAATCATAATCTTCCAAAAAAAAATGCCAGATCTCAGGAAAAAAGACATGTGATCACTCTAGGAAACACCACACTAGAGCACACACTACACTTCAACTACATTGGGCTGACAATCAGGGCCTCAGGATGCTTTGATCTGGGACTGAATCAACTATGAGAAAGAGCTCTTTATGCAGTCTAGAAAAAATTCTACAGAATAGACATCTGTGGCAGTGAGTGCAGGATCAGGCGGGCATTTGGCAATGGGAGATGGACCCGGGACTGGCAGAAAAGGTGAGCATCCGCACCTGCTCCTTATTTCCCAAATCTAATTGCATTTTGTCTCTCCCTCTGTATCTGTGTGCATGCTACAACATCCAATCAGAATCTGGTTTAAAATCTTTGACAGTGTCTTTGCACCTACTGCGCTGTATGGATGTGAGGTTTGGGGTCCGCTCAGTATGCAAGACTTCACTAGATGGGACAAACATCACACAGAGACTCTGCATGCAGAATTCTGTAGAAATATCTCAAAAGTCCAAAGAAAAACACCAAACAGTGCATGCAGGTCAGAATTAGACCGATTCCCATTGATTATACCCTGCAGAAAAGAAGTCCTGAGAAGCTCTAACACACTAACCACTAACACACAGCAGTCTGAGACCAGCACTGCTCACCAGGTCCAAATCCAATCAGAGTCAACCAGATTACTGAACATATGAGACAAGTGTACCTGGAGCACTGGGAGAGTCAGACCTGAGAAATACACACACATACGGAACACCTTCACTGAGACAATCTCACTAAAGATACCCAACTCTTCCCTCATCTTACAGAAACACAGAAACTTAAAATTATATTAGGAGAAGGACAAACTGCAGCCCTCACGCCAAAGTACATGTCCCAATGGGAGAGCCTGAGAGACAGAGAAAAACCCAGTTTCCTGCACACACCATACACACACACACCCTAAATACACACTACACACATATACTATGAAAACATACTTTACACTTTAAATCATTAGACAAAGACTTTATTTTACATAATTTTTTCTTCTGATGTTACTGTTAATTACTTGTTGTTCTTGTTCACTATATTTGTTTATGAATAACCACAGTGTTAGAAGTCCGCTGGCCACGCCCCCGCTTCCTGTTCGCTCGGCCAATCCCGCTCCCGCTAGCCCCGCTCACCCTA
>JAOUQY010000051.1:2704384-2717169 GCA_028566355.1 Doras micropoeus
ATATACACACACACAAACCTCATTTACAGAAAAGTTGAGGAGACACTTTCTAAAAATGCAATAAAACTGAAATCTGTAATTTGTTAATTCATTTGAACCTTTATTTAACATTTAACATTTAAAGGGTCAAAGAAAAGATTTTCATGGTTTTCAGTGACAAACTTTATTCTGTTTGTTAAATATAAACAAAGGGTGGCAGACTACTGCCCTTATGACTGTCATCATGATCCTAGTGGGAGGCAGGCCCTCTCATTACTACATTTATTCCTTAACTGCCAGTGAGATGCAAGCCATGGATGAGGAGGAGGCCCTGAAACAGGGATAAATTCGCCCCTCTATGCAACTAGCATCTGCAAGCTTCTTTTTGATGGAGATGAAAAGGGGCATCATGCAGCCTTGCATGGTTTAGAACAATTCCACTTCTGCTTTAGAACAATTGCAGGAGGCCAAAATTAGAACCATTGCAGGAGGCCAACTGGATTGGTGGAGCACATACAACTTGGTGCATATCTATGAAGGAGACAAATGGAAAACAACCTTTAGCACCATCTGTGGCCATATGTGCCAGCCAAGTTCTTGTGCTGTAGTAATGACATCTTATGGGATATGTTGGGGAAACCCATCATAGCTTATATCAACAACAATTTATTCCCCAAAGAAAGAAATATGTCACTCACATCAAAAAGGGGCTATCCAGGCTTCTTAAATAAACTCTATGTAAAAGAGGGAAAACATGAGTTTCATGCACCTAAAATTGCATTGCTCGGATACATCATTGGCCCAGAGGGGGTGTTTATTGGACTGGGACAAAGTCACTGCCTTCACCAACTGGCCCATCCAACAATTAAAGAGCAGCGATTCTAGGATTTGTCACCTTTTATTGGATATTCATCTAAGCTTCATAGCATCATCACTAACAGCCATGCTGAAGAACAGAGTGGAATCCAAAAAAGTGGAATACCTCAGAGATTCAAAAGAATGCTCAAAGGAGCATTCACCTCAGTAACTATCCTAAAACAGCCCTCTCATGTCCATGACAAGTTGATCATGTGGGCTCACACCTCCCTTGCTACGAGACAACCTGGCACTCATACATCAACTACTACAGTGCAAATACTGATGGCCCCACATGTTCCAAGATATCCACAGGTTCATCTATACTTGTTCCATCTGTGCCCAAGCCAAAGTAACTCACACCCTGTCCACTGGAAAACTACTTTACCTACTCCATTGTCATACTTAGCTTCACCTTTGTCACAGATCTGCCCTTATCACAGAACAACTTGGTCATGATTATCAACCATTTTTTAAAAGACCCTTCATCTGACATCTTCAAAGTAGCAGAGTTGATCTTCACTCGTGTGTTTAGGTACTTTGGCAACCCAGAGGACGTAGTGAGTGACCAAGGAGCTCAGTTCACATCTCATGTATGTCATCATTGCCAGACTAATGGCCAAGTGGAGAGAGCCAATCAGGAGATGGGTGGGTTTTATGAACATTCTATACTACCAATCGGGAGCACTAGCCACAATTTCTACAATGAGCAGAATATGCACAAAATTCCATCCAACACTCCCTCAAACCTTTCAGATGTTCTCTTGAATACTAACCACCTTTGTTCCCCACCTTGAACATATGACCCAAATAACCAAGGAAGTCAAAGATCAGTAGAGAGGAGAATCTCCCCACTATAACCTAGGTGACTGGGTATGGCTGTCAACTAAAGATCTTTCAATTCAATTCAATGAATTCAATTCAGTTCAGGTTTATTTCTAAAGCATTTTTAACAATGGACATTGTCTCAAAGCACCTTTAAAAAGACATAAACATGGTGAGTGTTCACTTGTTAACGGTGAGGTGTACTCACTTGTGTTACCAGCTATTTGGACATGAATGGCTGCTGTAGATGCTGTACGCTGACTACTCTAAGTTATATCCAAGTTTCATTTCTATAGTGTTGCCCCATGAAAAGATAAATTAAATATATGGAGAAATGTGAGGGGTGTACTCACTTTTGTGAGTAACTGTATATTTATTTTTGCCTTACCAAAGCATTCAGAAACTTTTGACAACTGGGGGGCTTTGTGTTTCTGTCATGTCAAGACTGGAGTCAGTGCCTAAATACAATTCCCATAATGCAGTATGGTCTACAAACATGGATGCCCCAAACTCCCAGCACACATGTTCAAACTCACCTGATAACTGATCACAAACACCTGGACTCACACAACCACATAAATTAAGGACTGTCATCCCAGTCACTCACCGTGAAGTGTACACTCTGCTTGCATACCAGTCATTACCAAGCTATATATATTGCATATATTGTCTTTCTAGATTTTGAACTTTCTTTCTTAATTTTTGCTCTGGCCTAGCCCAGTGAATAGTATTTGTACATTATCTGAACTTACCTTGTTCTCTGACCCTGTTTTTGCTTCACATATAGGAAGTCTGCAAGTTTTCATAATAAAGCTTTAAGTATACCTGCATCTATAATAATGTATTAATCCCAGAAGACTGTAGACCAGTGAAATGTATGTGACAGTTTGTGCAATTTTATAAAAATAATTTAGTTTCAAGACACAACAGTTTTCTCTTGAAAGTCTACACTTCAGGCTAACTTATTTACTCTTCCTTGAATAATTTTCATCATCACTATTTTTACTTTTCCTCAAGTGAATTACTATTAGAGTACCAATAGTTTTACTATTACTACAGGACTTTTACTATAGTACTTTTGAGCAGTACTTCCACTACTGAATATCAGGTCTCAATAGAGAGCTGAACCTGTAGAAGCACAGGGAAACATGCTCACTCTATTCCAGTGTGCACATAAAATTGAAAATATCTCCAAGATATCACTTAATTATTGCCGTCAGCAGATTTATTTTATCTGACCACAAACTGCATTAATTCTTGGAGTGCTACATTAAATTTTGGAGTTACTATATAAATTATTATTGATAACTAGAGACAAAATCCCCCTTTTCCTTACATACTAACCATATGGTTAATGTTATATAAAGCTCTAATGCCCAATGTTATTAATAAATAATAAATTAATAATGTTATTAAACAATATGTTTTACTCAGACAATAGTGCTCTATTGAGTAAATGGTAAATCAAATTTCACGTTTTGTTATATTAATAATGATACACACATTCATTTCACCTCATGTTTGGATGCCCAGTAGGGCTACACATAGTGGGGATGGAATGCACTAAATGGTAGACAGTTAATATAAATGGACCATGGACAAAAGGGAACTTTGGATCATACTCAATGAACAATAAAAGAAGCATAAGCAATTGTCCATGGGTTCAAGTTGGATGCCATGGTCAATTAAGTCTTAGGCAGAGTTGTAATCCTTAACATTCAGCCTTTAAAATGACTAAAGTCTTTTTTAGCATTTTGTTGCTCAAAATAGTACCATAAAAGAAGCAGTATTCAACATTAGTATCTCAATAACAATATTTCAGAGTACTCTGATTAACAGAAGATGCGGCTTTCATTGATGATTTGCTTGGTGAAATGATGCCATAAACCAGGTCATAAGACTTTGTCACCCTGTAATTGCACATCTTCCATGGTGAGCTTGTTTTTTATTGATTTCTCTTTTGTGTTTTTGGCTCATTCTGATTTTTAATACCGTCTGTTCTTTCCATCTGTCCTTTCATTTGATCTGATGTCACCCATGAGAAACATATTTACCTAGAATGCATGAGGGGATGTTTAAAACCCAGGCCTGTTGCATTATTAAAATCAGATGGACAGTGTGGTGTTGGTGCCAGTATGAATGTCAAATACAGACAAGCTCAAAACAACAGGCACATAATATGAGTCAGCCAGTGGTGACTTCAGGAATGCTACCTCTAAACGCTGAACATTTAGAAAGAAAACATACACAGGAAAACACAGCTTCTGAGAACCTAGGCTATGCCAGAATGTACCATGCTATCCTGTGTTTGAAGCAAATGGAGTATGACACAAGAATGATGTGTGGCAAATACCAGACCCTGTGGGCAGCCCTGTTGGAAATAGCCTAATTATGCCAGGATAGATTTTAGGACACCTTTTGCTTATCTCTAGAATAAGAGGAAGGGAAAGTCCAAGCTTTCTCCTCAGGGTCATGGCTATCCACACGCCAGGTGTCTTATAAAAAGCATCTGCATTCTGCTCTGTGTCAGTTTGAAGCTCTAAAATAAACCACCAAAGGAGAAGTCATTCCCAATTAGTGGCAACTTCAGCTGGCCTGCTTAGCACTGCTGTCTACAATTACCCTCCTGGTTAGGGCACCACACTTATGCTCTACAGTGCTTGCCAATGTTTACAAAGAGAAACTTCAAGCAGAAGCTCTGATTTCCAGCCATTCTGTCAGAGCTCATGGCTGACATGGAAGCAAACTAATAAAAAGGCAATTAGTCAAAATGCCATGAGGTGATATACTGTATCTATACTCTATGACTTTTATAAAGCAACAACAGCTCAATAGTCTAGGAAGGGCACCAGCCAATAAATTCACTGACAACTGATTAGATTTCAGTTTATGCACCGTGATCTCCATACTTCCATTTCAACTCATAAGAGAAGCAAATGATTGTGTTTATCATTATTTTCAAACACAGTTTAGGGAATTTTACTTTATGCCTTTCATTTAACTAGCAATCAGTCATTCGTGGTACATTTCCCTTAAATGTTTACTTTGTCCTCCTGACTGATTGTATAAAGTTCTGCACCTCAGCATATATGTAACTTAACACAGATCAGCCCAGGATCGCCAAGTTTCCATCAAGCCTTGGGAATTTATTCCGTTTGGCTTCATAACAATTTACCTCCCAGAAGACTGGAAGACATCGGGATATTGTTGGCTTAATTCATCCACAGCTTGTCATAAAATATTGAATGTCATATCTATTCTGTAGAATTGAATCTCAGTTTGATCAGACTGAACACAAGTGTACCTGAGCTGAATTATATCAGTAAACATATTTTTATTTGTTTGTTTTGTTTTGTTTTTGCTTTTTTTCTAATATTCACCCCAACCTAAAAGCTGCTTGCTTTTATTTAACATTTGGCATTTTTATTTAAGAAATTTGGACTTCCTAGCCAATTTTAAATGTAATAATTCTCAGTGGCGTGACTATTGTAATAACCTTTCCACTGGTTTGAATGAATTACACTGAATAATAAACATTCGTAAAGTCACGCTTAGGAAAAAACGTAGAGACGAAATAGTGATTTGGTATATTTTTTTCAGGTGGCATTCACAAAAACAGCTTATTAAAAAACAGCCTTGTGACAGTTATTATTACGATATAAATTATAGCTGAATCGATGGAGAAACCTAACCGAGGTGACAAGAAAGGAAGAAATTAGCTGAGCTAATTATTTTGGTTATGGCCAACCAAATGTGTAAACACAGCTGTCTGTTCCAGTCTGTAGGGCAATTAGTTTCTATG
Organism: Doras micropoeus; assembly: GCA_028566355.1. Taxonomy (NCBI): domain Eukaryota; kingdom Metazoa; phylum Chordata; class Actinopteri; order Siluriformes; family Doradidae; genus Doras; species Doras micropoeus. The sequence goes on from JAOUQY010000051.1 coordinate 2,709,846, forward strand.
ATGAAAACATTTTAATAAGTTGTCCTTAAATTGTGTTTACTATTATTTGTGTATACAACGGATCCATTTCACGTCACGCGGTAATTTAATAATCCTAACCTGTCATTAAGACCGGTTTCACAATGTTTCCAACTCAGTATGATAGTTTTGGCATTATGGAAACCAGGCAGAATTCGACCCAGAAGACTGGATTCTACGGAAAGCCCCAAATTGTTATAGGAAATGTTAGCTTTAACCGAAGCAGTAAGTTTCACGGAGGTTTTTAAATGCGCGCCTCCAGATGGTAATATTTAGTAAGACTAAAACATTTTTTGCTTTACTTTTTCCTTCTTCCTCAGAATAAATGTTATTATGCTCCTTTGATTAAAACCTCACGAAAGCCGCATCAAAAGATGCAAAGACAATAATTAAAAAGTTAAGGTAACTTCATGAACTGAAAAGGATGGCGGCAATTACCATTTTACAACATATTTTGATTTACGTTATATTTAGACTATTTACTGATAATTATTTTTTCGATTTCGTGCATTTACTCGTTCGCAAATAGGTTACATCAGTGAAATGTAAAGAAAATCATAAGCTATAAGTGGTCAAGAATAATTGTAAATTTAAAATGAATGATACAGCAAAGCAATACCATACATCTTCGATATCATAACTGAACTTTGCTCTTAATATTTTAGGCTATATAGGCCAACATATTTTTAACATAGGTTAATATCAACTACAAGTATAAGTACAAGATTAAGATGAATAAGTATCGTATTATAGAAGATTAAATATTTAATATATTTCTACATAATTTTTTTAGTCCAAAATATTTTTGAGTCATCCATCATGATAGACACATTACACGCATTTTGTAAAACTGCACACGCGGGATGAAAAAGTCCGTTTAACATTCTTCGCGCAAATCAAAGACAAGAGGCCGGAAGACATTTTCTTCAGTCCACAAATTATAAGTTGTGCAGACCTCTAAACGACTTCACGCAAAGAAAATCGGTAGCTGTCATTTGTTCTTTGGAAAGTTGTCGTTATTCTGCCTTTGCGCCCGTCTTGGTCCCTCCCAGTTTATCAGCTCAGAGGTGGGTGGGGAAGTGTGCGTGGAAGTGGACGCAAGTCAGTCTGCAAAATGATCGCGATTCAAACTCAAGTGCGCACGGGGCAGACGCCTGAAATAAAAGCCTGTTAAAGGGAAGTTGAGTAACGCTAATAGAGTTCGTCGACCTGGATGGCCATGCAAAGTCTGAATGAAGCCGGCGAGAAAGTTTCGGTCGCCTGTCCGCGGTCACAAGGCTTGAGCCGAAGAGCGCACGCTTTCTCTGTAGAGGCTTTAGTGGGGAGAAGCTGCAAGAGGATGAAAGTAGAAAAGGCGAAGGATGGGACGATAGAGGCAAGTGACTGCGACTTGGACACGTCGACTGGGACTGTCGTGGATGAAGGACAGGACAGTGGTAAGCGTGCATCTATAGGCCCATCTGCACTGTGTGTATTTGCGCACTGACTTTACCAGCAGGACCGGTGATGCTGGCTATCTGAGCTTTTCTGCTGGTATAGTTCAATACAAATTTTGGGTTTGTAAATGACCCAGGCGTCTATACGCAGGAATAACGACGATATATAGGTCTACCAACCAATACAGTATACAGTATCAGTTCTGCGCATTATATTTTAATACTATGAGCATTTAACGTGAGAGCTCCCAACATACCAACTTATGCTTTCACTTTTAAACCTTTTTATATTCAGCCTATTTATGTAGATCTCTTTATTTCTACCTTGCCAAAGTTGCTATCAATGTACTGATTATGTCGTGCAGCCTATCAAATCGAGGAAACTATTGAGACCATAAGCAAACCCTCTGAGGACAAAACCGACCCGGACAAACAGGTCCAAGTGGAACTGCAAGGGTCTGATCTGTGGAGCAGATTTCACGAGATTGGAACAGAGATGATCATCACCAAAGCGGGCAGGTGGGATAGTTATTTGCTTTTTTTCTTTAGCATACTACACTTTCAGTGAGAATTAATTATTTAAATCATTTTAGTAAAATATATTAGACGACTAACAAGTGAAATGGTGGAATCCATACATTTTATATCTAAGCTAAACATATTTTATATTTTGATAATATATAAATAATGCACCACAAATATTATTTTTGTAAAGCTGAAAAATATCTAATATACATCCTCAGGCGAATGTTTCCATCTGTCCGAGTGAAAGTGAGGAACCTGGACCCGTTTAAACAGTACTACATCGCCATGGACATCAAGCTCGTGGATTCAAAGAGATACAGGTAGGGAGTAAAATATTTGTTAAAATATTTGTTTTAAACATACAGTTTAAAATGATAAATAAATTAAACGACTACTACTACTACTACTACTACCACTACTACTACTACTACTACTAATAATAATAGTAATAATAGTAATAGGCCTGATAAAAAATGTATCCTAAACGCATCTGAAATGAACTGTTTCATTACTTACCAGTGTATCCGTTGTGTAATTGTTTATAGACAAATAAAAATTGATGGCCTGAATTAAGTAAGATATACGCACCACGAAACAGATTTCGTTTCTCGTACGCACGAACAGGAGAATTTACTTACTTATTTACTTATTACTTATTTATTTACTTTTTGTTCGTAGGTATGTGTACCACAGTTCCCAGTGGATGGTGGCTGGAAATACAGATCACTCGTGCATCACCCCGCGGCTTTACATACACCCGGACTCGCCATGCTCCGGTGAGACATGGATGCGCCAAGTGATCAGTTTCGACCGGATGAAATTAACAAACAACGAGATGGACGACAAGGGCCATGTGAGTTGCACGGATGTTAGAACACCGTGTAAAATAGATAAATCTATTTAACAGAGTTCCTCAAGCGAAAATGTTGCATTTTATGCTTCAGTTATGCATGCATACTTTGCATAGCAGGGGAGAGCCAGCACTAACAATATTTTATTTATTTATTTACTTACTTACTTACTTGCTCAGTGATTGTTTTCAGTTACAAATTCATACTTCCCACATAACTTCATGCATGCTACTTTTATCAATGCATACTTACGCATATTGTCGATTTTCTGTCATTAGGCTAAACGTAGTCTATCAAGTTAAATTATAGACTCGGAAAAACCGAAAGGTATAGGCCTAATCTGGTAAACAACATTAGCATAGCGTTTTGTGGAGGTGCAGGCTGTAAGAGAACAGGGGGTGCGTGATGAATAGAGTAAAGGACGTTTCGCGTACTTCCAAATAGTATAATGCCCATGTATTCACATTGTATCCAAACGCTTTTGCTTTGACCCAACTTAATTGGGGGCTCCATAGTGTACACATCTATATCTTCATGTCTTTATCAGACTTCAGCTGAAATGGTATAATATCATTCTGTATATATCGAGCCACTGTAGGTACCAGCCTTTCATGCGCTTAGCCGGACACGTTTAGCTAAGGTCTGTGTTTCAGCGTCAATGCTTCTCTTTACACGTGATGTTTTTTTTTTTTTATCTCGGTACACGTAATGACTTTCGCTAAATACCGTATATGTCCACCTTTACATTCAGATCATCCTGCAGTCCATGCACAAGTACAAGCCGCGCGTGCACGTAGTTGTGTACGAGCCATCTCTGGACGTGTCGCAAATCACTGAGCTCCCGCCTGAAGGCGTGTGCACTTTCTCCTTCCCCGAGACCCAGTTCACAACTGTAACAGCCTACCAAAACCAACAGGTAAAGGACCGCTTTATTCTCAAAACAAGCTGATCTTTTGAATTAAAAATCCAAGTGGCCACAACTTGCTTCAGTCCAAGTTCTGTTAAAATGGGTAGCTCTAAAACCTCAAGGCGACGTTTCATTTTCACTGAACGCATTATTAGGCCTTTCTAAGTAAGCTTTATATTCGCCATGTTAAAATATCTTATACTGACATTACAACGCTAATATGACGAATAAAAATCGTCGGTTTCCACTGCATCATTGTTTATAATTTTAGGTACATTATGATCAACTCGCCTTTTCGTTGCATGCATATAATATTCACATGGACACACATCTAGCCGTTTTCGTCCCAGCTTGACTGCATAAATCACATTCTTTGGCTTCTAGGGAGTAGCAGACCGTCGTCTGATTTCAGTATTTACACGTTGTTCCAGAAACAGGAAGCCACTGAAATGCTGCCAACTTTTGTCACCAGGGTCCAGTTCTACTGCAACAAAATTTTTATTAGATTTTTTTTATTTGAGGTTTTTGGAGTACAACCCATTTAATGTATAGAAAATGTCTTCTAAGTTGCCAGTTATTAAAGTGTATTTCTTGCCCTTCCATTTCACCCTGCGTGGCCATATAAAAGGACTAACCACTCTCCCTGCATAAGACATACTGCGATTATAGTTCATTTTTGAGTTTTATTGGGCTTATGCATAAAATTACCTGCAAGTAATGTTGTATTAACTTTTTCTGTCCTTAAGATAACAAAATTGAAGATTGACCGAAACCCCTTTGCCAAGGGCTTCAGAGACCCAGGAAGAAACAGGTGAAGGAATAAATTTACTTCAATTTTAAGTTTCTGCAAATACATTTCAAAACTCAAAAAAAAACTTAAAAACTTTTTGTTTTCTATATTCACTCTAAAGTATGCTTATCTCCCATAGGGGTGTTCTAGATGGTGTTCTGGACTCTTACACCTGGCAAAATCACTTTGGTCTCAATTTGAAGCCATTTACTCTGGAGCTGCAAGGTACAGATGAGTAATTTATTAACTATTTCCTTTAACTACTTTTATTTTTATTAATTTATATGGCTTAGTGAGTGGAGGACAAATCGTTTTTCATGAAAATAAACAAATCAATAAAAAAAATAGATAGATAAATGCATGGAAACATGCTAATATTATTGATATGACCTGCCTATAAAAACCTATTGAATGTAAAGGTGTTTAATAAAAACATTTTTTAAAACATTACTAAACTGATAATGAATATGTGGGTTGGGGGAACAACAGAGGATTTAAGTTCTGATAAAATTCATTATAGGTTTATGTAAAATATTTTTACAGAGCAATAGTTGTTTCTGACTAATGCCAATTAAATATGTCTCTTACATGATCCTTTTATATATATATAAAAAAAAAACTATTCTTTAAGCTCAGGTGATGAGAAAATTCCATAACCAAATCATTGATTGTTAATTGGTGTAATGGTATATTTTAATACATTAATTGTAGGTGAAAATTGGGGGTCATCTGAGAGCTGTGGTGACATTTCCCCTCTGAAAAAGATCCTGCCACACTCCACTTCCATGCTCTCCCACCCATTGCCCCTCTCTGGCCCTGATAATGATCTGCACAACCACAGTGTGCCGCTCTGCTCTAAAGTGACCTCTTCAAACACCTCCTTTGCAAGAAGACCCTACTGCAGCCTCATACCTGACAGACTCAGAGGTTACTCCGGGTTGCGACCCTTGATGGACTACCCCATGCTGTCTCATCTCCATGGGAACAAAATTGGCAGTTGCAGGGGCCAATGCCTCCATAGCCACTGTTTGCTTTCCATCCAGAACCTTCAGGCGAGCCAAGTCTCTGGAGCTCAACAGGAAACTGCAACTTCTCTCATGTCATCATATGGCCTGTGCAGCTACAGTTTACCTTACAGGCCACTTTTCTCCAGCATCATCAGCTCATCAAAACCAGCTGACAGCATAATCCTGGCATCATCTGAGAGCCTACTGCACCAAACAGCCTGGCATTCAACTGTCAATCACCGTCTCTGACCTTGCCATTTGCTGGATCTGAACTTTAGCTAAACAAGTCCTTAATGCCAATACATAGCTGCTGTCCCCCCTGCCATTTATATGGGTCAATGCAAAATAGCTAGGATCCAGTATGAATGAATGGAGCATGAGACTGTTCATGAACTATATAGTGCTAATGCTGGAAAGTACAGCACTTATTTCTTCCTTGTGGAAATCAGGATTGACAGAATGTTTTTTCTAAAGGCATAGACAGACCTGTGATTTCCATTGGCAATTTTGCTATATTAAGTCAGAACTCTTCCTATTATTGTATTATGACATTTTTTGGTATTTTTTCCAAATCACCTGTTGAACATTTTTGTTATATAAAATATGATACATATAAGTTTTCAAATTTTATATTTTGGTCTCATGAAACTTTAAATGATGTTACATTTGTTTTGAAATAAAACCCATCACCACTTCAGTTGCAAAGTCAGATAAACAATAAGCATTTTGACCTGTACTGTGTTTAACAGTATTATTACAAAAAAGTATGATTGTATACATTTAAAGAAAATATTTTTTTTAAACTTGCATGTTTGTCTATTTTCACTTTATTTAACTTAGGTTTCCTACATTACCTACAAAGCCATTCAAGTGCTCAGTGATTGCACCAGTCTGAATTCATCTCTACCTAGAGGGCAATACAGCAATTCTTTAGTCTTTTACTCCTTCCAGCTCTCTCTCCTCCTCATACAGTATGTACACTTTGCTCAAACACAAATTGTTCCAAAGTTTCAGCTTTTATTCGTATACCACTGTAAACACCACTGTGATTGTCATCTAGTAGATCTCTACCTAACCACGAGTTTGTGCTGTAATCCAGTGCAACTGCATTGTATAGTTGCATTGAATTCTGGAGCTCTGAGACCAGTGTTTACTGTCTCCACAACTTTTGGGTTTTTCATTAATGAGACATTGAATGTCTCTTTAAAATGGTGAAAATTCCACATCCCTTATGTTTCAGATGACTGAATATTTTTTCTGCTATGAAGCACCAATGTAACTGTGCTAAGAATATGCCCATGTGATGTCAGAGCAGCAGACAGGCATTAACTTCTCACAGAAATAAAGAAAATACAGCTCCATCAAATGAGAATTGAGAACATAATCTAAATATAAACATATTTAATGCACTTCAGTGTGGACAATTATGTTAAAGCATTTACATGAATTGATTTCATGGAGCATACAGTGTATATGTAACTAATTCAGTAGTCCATCTACAGCCTATAACCACAAAACAGTTTTATGATCATATTCAAAAAGCATAAGGTTAACCATATGCATCATTCTCTGGTTTAGGATCTGGGTCATACTGCCTGCTAAGTCATTTTGTAACTTAACAGGAACGCTTCTCCTATTCTGATAATTTTTCCTACATTTCAGCGTAACGTGGGCATAATTTCCTCAGCTAGCTTAGTCGCTTTCCAGCAGTCGGCAAAAAGGGATTATCCAAAGTTGTGGAAATGACCTGTTTCCCCAAATTTTCTTGTCAGAGTAGCTCAATTACACAG
>JAOUQY010000051.1:2728217-2740894 GCA_028566355.1 Doras micropoeus
ATACATACATACACATATATGTGTGTGTGTGTGTGTGTGTGTGTGTATGTGTGTGTGAATTTACCTTTGATGCAGAGGCTTATGTTGATATTTTGGAGAAATGTATGCTGCCATCAAGACATCATCTTTTCTAGGGAACTCCATGTCTATTTCAGCAGGACAATGCCAGGCCTCATTCTGCACGTTATATCACTGTGGCTTCGTAGACACAGAGTGTGTATACTTGACTAGCCTGCCTGCAGTACAGATCTCTCCTTTTGAAAATATACAGCGCATCATGAAGAGGAGGGTCAGACAACACTGACCATGGACTATTGAGCAGCTCAAGTTTTGTACACAGCAAAAATGGGCAAAAATTCCATTTGCAAAACTGCAACAATTAGTAGCAAGTGCGTACCAACTACAAATTAACATCAGTTTGAATGTGATTAGTTAATTTTGAACACAGTTACATCGTCAATTATAAGAGGGTGTGCACACTTATGCAACCACATATTTTGTTTAGTTTTTTCACTCTAAATGATTTAAATTTTAAAGTTTTTCAACTGAATTGCACATAAGTCACATTAAAGGTGGAAAAAAATCTGAAATTATTTATCTTGGTCTGATTTTTTTATATCACAAAACCCTGCCATTTACCAGGGGTTTGTAGACTTTTTATATCCACTCTATATTTTGATTCTAGGTGTAGGGGGAATGTAGGCAGATTCAGATTAATTTTATGCACTTACTAACTCAATTATTCCACAAGGAATCGCGGGCGTATGGGTAAAGAGGGCAAAAGACAGCACCTATTTCAAAAAGCTGCCAGGTCATTCCATCATAGCTAAAGGCAAAATTATCTAAATATATAATATAAGTTATATATAAGTTAATAGCTACTGCTAAATATTCAGAATAAACACATAATTACAGCATAATTACACAGTAAGCAGTTAGAGATAAAGTAAATAATGAAAGATGCGTTATCGAAGTATTCGAAGTATCGAAGGATACTTTACATACTTGAGATGTTTGAATCTTCAGCTGATATTTCCAATAACCGTTAATAAACAAACCTCCTGTCAGTGATTCAGATAACGTTAACTGCTTGAAGATGCGCGGCAGATTCTTGCTTTGATGTTCCCTGACAACAAGGCAGCGTCCGCTACTTCCGGTTACACCGTGACGTCCTTGGCGACGCGCAGCTTTCGTGGTCACGCCTTCGAAGGCGTGCTCCTTTGACGTCACGGACAATCGGGATGGCATGCTGACATTATTTTTAACACGCTCTGTTCCCGGTCCGTGGTGGTACAAGTCTAGTGACGTAGTTTTTATTTTTGGAAACGAGTAAATTGGCCTTTCATCTACCTAGCAAATTTGCTCATGGCATTCATCGTGCGCAATGGCTAGAAGACATAGGCCTATCAGAATTTTTCCCTGAGTATTTTTAAAGCATTGCAATTTAAACAACCAAAGCCGTTCAAATATTTCCTGTTTTGTTAATATGTAATAGGCTATTACATAATATTACATATTATCTATTTTAAATCACCCATAAATATTTAGGGTACTTTGGTATATTACACATACAAGAGCATTTGTTGTCTCCAGACTACCATTTATGTGATGTAGCATGAACAATGTTAAGGTTTTGATGTAGGCAATCATATAATTAATACCCACACTGAAACGGGTTGCTTTCACCAATCAGACATGTGACACAGGTTAGCCCGACCGGAACACATAAGCGTGGGCTGTTATTGTCCAAAAATGTACGAGTCAGAGTTGGATTATGGAAAAAAAAAAAGAGAGAGAGAGAGAGAGAGAGAGAGAGAGAGAGAGAGAGAGAGCCTGGAGCTATGAGCATGACAAGTTTAGTCTGGACTGCCGCTGCGGAGAGCCGTTGCTTGACGTGGGCACGTGGGCGGGGGCGGGTTGATTGATGATTAGGTTTGTGTCCCTACATCACGCGAGAGAAAGAGAGAGAGAGTCAGGGAGGGGGGATGAGTCACTGATTGCATGATACAATATTCAGCGCCGCCACGGCACTGCGGCGTGTATGAACGTGTGCAAAGCATCCTTCATACGGACAAAGCCCATTGAGCTTATATTTAACTACATGTTTATGTAGCCATAAACTGAGTCACAAGAGAGATTAATTAATCCGGCTACTGTCGTGTACAAATGGTATACAAAAGATGATAGGATTGACATTATTCAAACCTCTGTCATCCACACAGATATAAACAATAAGCACCATTAGCCTATCTATACTTCCTATAGGCCTACTTGTGTTTATAAGAAAAATTTTGAGTTATTCTGATTAACTGATTCATCTGTCCATACATGAGTAATTTAGCCTACACTTTATACAACATTTACTCAGGCTATGGCTGTCTCCTAGATGTCACTTTTCTGATTGAATGCTTTACTATTCCCCAGAGTCTCATACATCTCAAACATAATACCATGCATCAAAAATTTTGGTCTTCTCGTTTTCTGTTCTAGTTTTTAATGCTACTTCTACTTAATCCTGTAGAATATCTCTCCAAGTCACTTCTGCAGGATCAGCCTTGCTAAGTCGTTCTCGCTTGATAGACACACAGTACGCATATACACATAGGCTAGAGGTGCGCATCTACTCGACAACCTGTGAACTCTCGCTCATCGCTCTTTTGATATGCGGCACCGCTGCGCGATTGCACTACGTGGACCACCTCAAGAGCGTGACGCCAGGTTGCCATGGGAACTGCTTTTCGCTTTCGGGAGCGGAGGGAGAAAAAGCGCGAGATATTTAAGAGTTTCGGTTCAGGAGCGGCGCAGGCTGGACAGCGACCACGTAGCTGCAGCTTCTTTCTTTATCTTTCTCTGCGGAAATACGCCCGAACCGAGGCCGACGACAAAAGACCCCACTGATCCTCCTAAACACTGCTGGATCTTACGCTCCGGAATTCAACTCACACGCGCACGAGTTTAAGGTTCCATTTTCTGTACTGTTAACTCAGGTGAGTTGAGGAATTCCCATGCTCGCAGCGTGAGATTTTTTTAAAAAGACCGATGCCGTTGATTTTATTCGATTAGGGTTTTTTATGGCCTTATCACAATAAAACAAGTGGCACGAGTTAAATACACCATTACAAATGAAACCGATTAGTGTTTGTTTATGATCGTGTCTACGTCACATGCCGAAGTTTAAAAGATATGTAGGGAAAGTAAAGAAGTCATAGCTTATACAGATGCATCACCCAAATAAAGAGGGGTAAAAGAAAACGTTAAATTAGCTATAAGAATCAGTATTGCATTTTGCATTAAGACTTTATTTGCCATTACAATAATGCAGCATAGAAGACAATAGCATGTAATAGTAAAAAGACTGTGATACACGCGCGCGCGCGCACACACACACACACACGATAGATATTAACGATGTTTGTAATATTTATAACCACCACCCCAGCCAAGCCTGGAAGCGACATTAAGAAAATAAAAGTTAAATGGCGTTATTTATAACAGCTGATTCACACTAGCCTTAATCCTTTTCGGAAAGTGGAGGAAGTTTCGGATGAAGCCAGTGGCTCAGCAGCATTAACTGGGATATTTACAATGTCCACAAGACAGAAGGATTATAAGCAAATGGCAAGATAAATGGTTAAAAGAAACTCCCAACTTTATATCACACAAACGAACACAAATTCGGAGAAATTGAAGTCGGGCACGGAAGCGCATCTGGGTGCAGTTTCTTTTTTTTTCCTCAGCTATGACTCACCCCGGCTTGTTTGCGGGAGGAGAGGGGCGGGGAGACGAGGGGTGTAGAAGGAAAACAAACGCTACCACTAGCTATTACTTTGTTTCATATGCCAGTGACACGGCACTGAATTTTCAGAGACGTTTAGAGCATACCAGCGGAATGATTAAGATAGAAAAAGATGCTGGTGGTGTCATGTGTAAAGTTGGTGATCAGACTGTGGGACCCATAGAGCTCCATCACGACTGTGGGACCTGCTTACGTCACGTACCCCTCCCCCCACATCATAACCATACTTCATCTCTTTTCTTCGTGTCTTGTGGTCACCCATTGACTTCATTATTGTGCGATAGAGCAGATCGTCTACCTTCAGAAATCAGTTGAAGGAAGCTGGAAAACAAGCCGCCCCCACTGTGTATGTGCAAGGCAAGCACACACACTAAACAATAAGTGAAATACAGCTTATGGGGGAGTCTGAATGTAATGAATAACCTTCATTTTTTGAAATATTACAAGGTAAAACTAAGCAAATGGTTTCCCTTAAAGAAATGTGCTGCACTAAATACATTGTAATTTTTTATGCAAATGCACTTCTTTATGGCTACTGCACTCTTAGAAAAAGGTTTTTTCTTTGTATAGTTGAAGGTTCTAAACTTCCTTAAAGATTTTAGTTTGGATATATGGGAAACACATACTACTACATAGAACATTTAAGAGGTCCCCCAGAGGGACAACTGAAAAAACCTATAAGGATCCAAGTTTTGACCTTTTATATATAAAAAAAAAAACAGAACCCAAATAAGAATTCATATAAATCAGTCACATTTCTTATCAACCTCACAGGTGCATCCCGAAAAACAAAATTGGTTACCCCTTCAATTATCCTCATGAAAACTTTCTCTCTAATAGGTTGTTTTACTGTGACAGAATGGTTGTTTGGGAGCTTTTATAGCACTTACAAATTCTAGTGATGTCACATTAATCTGTTTATTTCTTTCAAATTGTGTTACATACTGTGAGTAGTCATTTTATGAAATTCACTATTGAAGCTTTTAATGTTTTACCTTTTTATTTTTACCTATTCCCTGACTTATGTACACTACATCTGCATTTTATTATATAATACTTATTGTCATGCTCAGTTTGCCACACACCACACACCATGCACACACACACACACACACACACACTTTGCATATATGCATATGCATGTGTTTTTCTTCCTCTTCCACAGTTTGCTTTTCATAAATCTACTTTTTTATTAATGGCACTAAGATGATTAATACATGGCAGTGAGTCATGGAGATTAACCCTGTTAGCTCTAGTAGAGAGAAAATCAATAGCCACTGTCTGGCTTAGACTGAATGAGCCAATGTTGCAAGTTTATTTTTCCTTTCTTCCAACAGGTAGTAACTTTCATTCAAAATTCACAGATCCTTCATCTTTTAACTCTTTTAACACAATGAAGATTCCCCACCCAAAAGGTTGCAAAATGATACAGTCCTGTACCTCAGAGAATGAGTCATCTGGTGGAGATTTGGAGCCATGTTCTTACCCACTGAGGGAAGGCCAAAGCATTTTGGTCATATACAATAAAAATGGCATAAATTGAAATAATAGTGAATAAAAGTCCATACATTTTTGCAACACTGTTAACAGTACTGTGAAAACCGGGCAGCACAAATTTTCCAATTATTCTGTTTGCTGTTATGAGTCATCTGCAACCAACCAATTAAAATACTGACTGTATTCAGTATAGATCCTTACTGTTTAGTTTCAAACATAATTGACTAAGTACATAACAACTCGTACAACAGAAAAGAAAATATATAATGTGTTCTGGTGTAGCCCAATTCACTTCATGAGAATTGAGTAGCATGCATTTTTATGTTCACATTCAATGCCTGCATTTAGAAGACTTAGCAATAATCTATTGTGCATTGTAATAATCTCAATTTTTCCTCTTTTGTATTCTGCTTCTGTATCATTTGTTTCTTCCTATTTCTTTATTTCCCCCAGTCTTGCAGAATATGATGGAACTGAAAGATGATCGGCGGTTCCATAATCTAACACAGGAGCAAGTGGAGACTCTAGATCAGGTTCTCACAGAGGTCATTCCTATTCATGGCAGGGGCAACTTTCCCACCTTAAAGATTAAGCCCAAGGACATAATTCATGTCGTGAGAGACAGACTGGTTTCTAAGAACATCAAGGTGAGAGACGTCCGTCTAAATGGCTCCACAGCAAGTCATGTCCTAGTCAAAGAGAACGGCACTAGTTATAAGGACTTAGACATTATCTTTGGTGTGGAGCTTCCTAAACAGGAAGACTTTCAAATCATAAAGGAAGTGGTTCTGGGGTGCCTCCTGGACTTTTTGCCACAAGGAGTTAACAAGGACAAAATTACAGCTCTCACTATGAAGGAGGCTTATGTACAGAAAATGGTTAAAGTCTTTACTGAGTATGACCGATGGAGTCTCATCTCACTCTCCAACAACAGTGGTAAGAATGTGGAGCTCAAATTTGTCAGCTCTCTGCGACGGCAGTTTGAATTCAGTGTAGATTCCTTTCAGATAATCTTGGATACTATGTTGGAGTCCTACCTTGAAGCTGAGAGAAGGGAGGTTGCAAAACTTAAGGAGAAGGAACAGGAGGCTTCCACGATTCAGAGCACTGACTCCCAGTCACGTATATTACATGAGCAACTCACCTCTGCTGGAACAGAGATCTGTAATGAAACTGATATTAACATGTCAGGTGAAACTAAGGACATGGACAGTTTGCATGATGAGTGCCACAATGAGGGAGTTATGATGGAAGACCAATACAAATCTTCTATGAAAGAAACAACTGTTGAAACAATCCATAATGAAACAAATGAGGAGCTGAGCAAATCTATAACAATGACTGAAGCTATGGAGGGTATATCAGAACTGCTTGAAACAAGATCAGTGCATACAAAGAAAATAGATGAGCGTAATCAACATCAGTTTATGCAAACAAATGACATACCAGAGAGAAATTCATACAGAAACATTAACTCACAGCTAGAAAGTGACCAGGTCATTAACAAAAATGCAAATATACTGCATGACAAACAGCTGACAGACTCTCAAGCATGTATTCATATGGAGGGGTATAAAGAAAGTGAAAACATATCAGCTACATATTCAGACAATGTTAAATTTAAAAAGGAGCATACAAAAACAGTAGGTGAGCCAATGCAAACTGCAGAAAAAAATATTGAAACCATGGTTCTCAGTGGACAACCTGCATTCCAGCTTCCTCCCATCACCCATCTTACACAAAATACACCAATAGACTCAATTAATGAGTACTCTTTACCACCTCCTGCCAAGAAAACTAGTAGAGGTTCACAAATGGTTGTTCTTAAGCATTCCTCACCAAAACCCCCCAGGAAAATGTCACGGAAGGTCACATCTATGCCACACTTAGGAAGCAAAGTAGTTTTAAAAGACTCAACAGTTAAATCTCCTCAGCTAGTCAGCCATTCACTCAATGTAAATGACCCAAAAGAATCAACACATATGGACATAGAATTGGCAGGGCATACCACTAACTGCTTGGAGTCAGTATCCAGTTCTTCACATGACAAAGAAACAGTGTTTAGAATATTAGATGTATCCACAACAGTTTTTAGTATTTCAGCCCAGGAGAATGGTACAGACTCAGAGGAGATGCTTTCCATACCTTCGTCCCTAGAAAAAAATGTTCAAGCACATATAGAAACTTCAGAGACAGAGACGGGTGAAACTACCAATCATTCTGCCCTGAGCCCTAAACCCTTTACTGCCCAAAAGGACCAAAACACAACCATTCAACCTTTTCTTGAGATTCTGACAAAAACATGCTCTGAGCCGGTGAGTCCAATCATTAAGATCAATTGTCACCCTATATTAGAGGTAGATGATAGCTTGTCCATCTGTCCAATTTCTTCCTACAAAGAGGATACTGAGCTTGCAACCCAAACAGCTGAGTGTGCTCAGGTATATTCAGAGTTCCAAGAAACTGTAACTCATACAGTAGATGCTTCCTCCAAGTTAGGGACATCTCTGTGTACAAATCTTGCTACTGAGTCAAGGGAGGCAGAATCCACTGACCAGGGCTTTGGACTTCCTATAATTTCATTACCAGGTCCTGAAAGCTCCATATCATGTCTACTCCCTCAGAAACCTAATGTACCTGGCACACATTCTCTAGAGTCTTCAATTTTAACATCACACCTTCTGGAACCACCTACACTGATACCACAACAGGCTCAAGACTTCTCTGTATTAGAAGACGACTTTTCAAAATCCCATGAAATATCATGTCCTCAAGAACCCCCAATATCAGTGTCTAAAGATGAAGTGTATTCTGTCTGGCCATCAAATGTTTTGGAATCTTCTACATGTTCCTTAGAAGTATCAGAGTCTTCTGCAGCATTGACTCAAACTACAGAACCACCAGAAGGATTATCACAGATTGTGGAACCCTCTATATCACAGACTGGAGGTCTAAAACCTTCTATTCAACTAGATTTAGTCACCCCTGTAGGGTCTTCAGATGATTCAAATCTATCTGATTCTACATCTACTAAATCATCCCTGCCTTCTCCCAGAGAGATTCCTTCTGTCACAGTAGTGGCAGAAAGCATGTATGGAGATTTTGAGCAAGCCATGGACCACCTTCGTTACAGGCTAATTGCAACACGCAATCCAGAGGAGATCCGGGGTGGTGGCTTGCTCAAGTACAGCAACCTATTGGTTAGAGATTTCAAACCCGCCAGTGAGACAGAAATTAAAACTCTAGAGCGTTATATGTGTTCACGTTTCTTTATTGACTTTCCAGATGTGAATGAGCAACAAAGAAAGATTGAGTCCTATCTACGAAACCACTTCATTGGAGAGGAGAAAAGCAAGTATGATTACCTAATGACACTACGACGGGTAGTCAATGAGAGCACTGTGTGCCTGATGGGCCATGAACGACGACAGACACTCAATATGATTACCATCCTGGCCCTCAAAGTACTGGGAGAGCAGAACATCATCCCCAACACCAACAATGTCACTTGCTACTACCAGCCTGCTCCATATATGGCTGACCACAACTTCAGCAACTACTACATTGCCAGTGGGCAGTCCCCAATTATATATCACCCCTATCCTCTACATATACACATGCAAACTGGGCTGGTTTAGCAGTGGGCATGACGTATGCATGAGAAGCCGATACATGGCAGAAATGTAACCTCCTGCAACCTAAAATGGCCACCAATAATAAAATCCTCAGCATGAGAGTAAGCCCTAGCACTTAATTGAATAAAACCCTATTTTGACTGCTTTCAATTTATAAAAAAATGTATTCTGACTATAAATCAGGGAGTGACAGTGGTTAGGGATATCATTGGGCTTACAGTGCAATTCTATGCAGACACATCTTTTCCTGGATTCAAAATCATCCTTTGCTGGGATCAACACAGTTGCTGGTCAGTGCAAACTAAATACATGAAATCATTAGTAATAAAGGTGATAAAGCAAAGTCTCTAAATAGCAGATATACATGTGTCTGATACACTAAAATGTGGGTTTTAGAAATACAGGTCTTAGTGAGGGTAAGAAAGCTTTAACGTTATAAGGAATGAATGCTAATTAACTAGAGTATTTTTGAAATGTTGTGTGTAAAGCCTATAAAATGTAAAGCTTAATGTGCTAGTTAAGGAACCATAAGGAATATTTTAGCATTTTAGCAGTTGTTAGAGTAAAACAAAAAAATCACAAATACAGATAACAAAAATTTAACTAAGCTGCTCTGAAGTGCTGAATTTTGAATCAGTCAGATATAGTTGGATATAGTTATTTCCATCCAATGGCCAATTAAATTTTCAGTTTTTGTTTTAAACTCCAGTCCATATTACAAAGGATTTTCTGTCAAAAAACATTTATATTACACTCAAATATGTAGGATTTTAGAGGGGTGAGGCTTTAATTGCAGATCTTCCAGTGGGTGTTGAGCGGTGTATTCAATTTATTCCTATTGTGTATTTTAAGAAATAACTCTTAAGTAGTCTATGACTCATGGCTCAGTTCCATGCTGATTACTACCAGCTGCATGATTGCAGATATAAACCAGTGTGAAATTTAGTGTGGAAGTTAAATGTCTTTATCTCTCCAGCCTTTTATTGTCATTGGCTGTAAATGTTTTGTTTGTGTGTCCAGAATGTAAATTATGTTTTGGATTAATGTCAAAAACTGTGTAGAGGACACTGAAATGTTTTCATTGAAAATGTTACTGCCAGATTTCACCATATGAGGACTTGTACTGTTGTACTGGAATCTAATGTTGATGACGAGAGAGAAATGTTTTATCAGTGCATGTGTGTGTCTTTTGAGCATCTGTGATCCGCAAAGTCAACTTTATGGACTGAACAATACACAGTTTGGATTTTATTTACCATATGATGCATATTCAGCCTCAAAGAAAGTGACAGTTTCAAGCAGCCGAAGGCATGGAGGAACACTGGGTTCCTTACATGGATGCACGTGTGAAAATATCTACTTATCAGGAAATTTTTTACATGTTAGTAACAAAAACATATCTATTTTTCCAAGAAAAAAGTATAACAGAGTACAGAGTAAAAAGAGTTTGTGCCAACTGCATAAACACGTAACAGTTATATATAGATCATATGCAAAGTATAAGCCTGTTGTTGATGTAGATCTTTTAAAGGAATAATATAAACATAAGTCACTGTTCACTACTTGTGGATTTCCCTTTTTTGTGAGGTCCTAGATTTAAAATTGTGATGTATTATAACTTACTGTATGCTGACTTGAAGTCCTTTATGCTGTCTTGCCCTGATGTTTTTGTCCACTTTCAAAATCTGGCCTTACTGCCAAAATCTTTAGTAACACTGTGCTTATATATAGATTTAGATGAATTTTAACTGTTCATCCAAGCAAGACTTGTAACCATAAAAACACCATAGAACCCTAAATAGCAGTGAGATCATCTTATGTGACCAAAGATGGGTTTTGTAGGAAAACTTAAGTGCCTAAAATCAGGTCATTTGTATATGACCTACAAAAAAGAAACAAAATAAAGAAAGACAGAAAAGGAATGGACCAATTTAGGGAAAGGAAAAAGTAGAGAGATGGGATAATGGTTCTCTGGGATGCAAATGAAGCTGTGTCCCTTCATTATTTCAGGTGTATATTTTCTCCTTGACCTTCTCTAGTGCTGATTGTGTTGATGTCAGTTCTGTAGTACTTTATTATGGTTGGTTAATGTACCGTTAATAAATATATATCTGTAAATCTGTAGGTCCCTTTTACCCACATATGTTTTTTCTTCTTTTAAGTGTCCTGTCATAAGTATACGGATGTGAACCAGGACAGTCTCTTCATGATTTGAATGAAAGACTTTCTAATATATAAACACTACATTTTAATATTTATGCACACAGGACAATGGTTTACCTATGTAAATGAAAAGTATACTTAATATAAAAAGTATACTTTTAGTTTTATCACTTTATACATAGTTCAATACATATATATATATATTATTTTGGAACAAATTAAATTTAAATTCTAATTAAGTTAAGTAAAACATTAATTTAGTTAGTTTGTGCTTTTGAGTGCTTTTCACAAACAAGTGAAGTGCACTCAAGCTGAATTAAATGTACATTTTTAGGCACCATTGTTAATACACTTGAAGACATTTTAAATGCACTAGTGAGTGTACTGATGGACACTGAATACACTTCATTACTACTTTAATATATACTTCATTTAAAATACACTTAAATTCTATTCATTAATTTGAAAAATTATTTATTTATATACCTATACTAAATATACCTGAATACATTTAATACATTTAATATAAGTGTACTTTTATAAAATATACATACGTATGCATTAAATACCAACAACTAAACACAACTTAAATATATTTAAATTACATTTCAGTATTGTGTGCTTTACTGTACTAAACATATATTGCTGTCAAAGTTCACTAAATGATGCATTAGTATGCATTACTAAGACAAAAATTCAAAATTATACTCTTGGGTGTATTGATACATATATTCCGTAAAGTAACCTGCTACTACGTTTGAGCTAGTTTGCAGCTAAACTACACTGAAATACAGCAATATTTCAATAAAATAAAAAATATAAAAGAAAAGTACTGAATGACCCATTGAAAATGTTCAAATACAAAGAGGACAGTAAATTACATTATATACACACACACACACACACACACACACACACACACACATACATATATATGTGTGTGTGTGTGTGTGTGTGTGTGTGTGTGTGTGTGTGTGTGTGTGTGTGTATACAACCCCAATTGCAATAAAGTTGGGACGTTGTGTAAGACAAATAAAAACAGAATACGATGATTTGCAAATCCTTTTTTTTTTTTTTGGCAAATATTCACTCATTTTGAATTTGATGCCTGGGAAAAAGTTCCTAAACAGTTGGGACAGTTGGGACATGCTCAAAAAAGTTGAGGAAAGTTGAAGAATGCTCAAAAAACACCTGTTTGTAACATTCTACAGGTGAACAGGTTAATTTGAAACAGGTGAGTGACATGATTGGGTATAAAGAGAGCAGCCCCGAAAGGCTCAGTCGTTTACAAGCAAGGATGGGGTGAGGTTCACCACTTTGTGAACAACTGCATCAGCAAATAGTCCAACAGTTAAAGAATGTTTCCCAACGTGCAATTGCAAGGAATGTAGCGATAAAATCATCAAAAGATTCAGAGAGGCTCCTAAGTGGCGCAACGGCAACGCATTCGCCCTATCATCCGGAGATCGCTAGTTCGAATCTGGGTGATGCTATAGCTGCCCGTAGCCTGGAGCTCAGAGAGCAAGATTGGCTGTGCTCTCAGGGTGGGAGGGGCAGCATACGCTCTCCCCCATGTCAATCAGAGC
>JAOUQY010000051.1:2824881-2836909 GCA_028566355.1 Doras micropoeus
GAGGGCCCCCAGACTCAGAAAACTCACCGTTTTCCCCACATATCCAAACGGACCCCTCTATACATCGTAGAGGAACACTGAAGAGCAGATACTACAATGGAAAAATTACAAAACTGAAAAATGAAAAATGACAATGGCGCTACAATCTGTGCAGAAATGTGCCATTCCAGGCTATGAAGGGGACGTCTGCACTTTTCAGAACAGCTTTTGCTTTCTGGGAGTGTATGATGGCATGTCTATGCCATTAGCTATCCTTTTTGTTTTGGGCTATTGGACTACTTGTTTTTCATAAACTATACCAAAAGCCAAGGATGCAACCACTGGAATGGTTATCATAAATTAAATATCAGATTAGCCAACCTGCTCTTTTTGGATTTGTTTTCTCTTCTGAGGGTTACACTAGTGTCGCAACTGCAACCTGAATGTAGCTAGCTATGCTTGTGATTTTATCCACTCTTTTAGTGGTTGAAGCCAGATCATCTTAAATTTAAAGTAGTATCGTTAGCTACATACATTTATTTACTGTGTTTTTTTTCAAGATTGAAAGCAAATATGCTGTAAAAACAAGTTCAGAAAACTCAAAACTTTGGTTGTAACTAATACCTAATTAAATTTAAGTTTGTATATTATTTTCTAATTAAACTGTAATTAAAAATTATATTTTCACTGAACGGTTTGTTGTATATACATTTTATTTTTTAACATATACATAATATTTACAATAAATAATAAATAAATATCTACATACTACATTAGTTTTAGTTAGCATTATGCAATTAAATTAAGTTCTACCAACTTCTTTGCAAAACACATAATAATATATTAATTATTTTTTATAGGAAAATCTAATCAAAATATTCATCTGTGTCATATTCAAACACTTCTGGAAAAAAATGTAAGATGCCAAGTTTAATCACTTTTCATTTCACTGTTCATCAAGTCCCTCTGGATAAGGGTGTCTGCTAAATGCCTAAATGTAAATGTAATCAAGTAATTCACAAAAACATGAACACAAATAACAATCAAATTTATTTATTAAAGTTATAAAACAACCATCGTTATCAGTGGTTAAAATATCTTCTATAATCAAAAACAGAGTGAAAACATGAAACCCTGCAGGTAAACTCAAAAGAGCACTTTTCCAAGAGCAACATTTATACCTACATAGATGCCTTGAAATCAATCAGTCAATCATTGACTGATGGATTGATTGTAGATGTCAATATGGCCCTGCAAGAAAAAGTTTTTTTAATAATTAGATAAATAACAGTTCCAGTGATTTCAATTAATTACAATTTCCAAAATCGTATGCTAATATCATTTTTAAATGTAATAATAATCAGCAGGACCTTCTCTACTCCAAGATGCAAACACAGCACATGAACCAAAAATGTGGCTAACATTCAGACATGTTTATTAATTAGCAGTTTAGCTATAAACGATGCCAAATAAAAATGAATGTTAGCTAAAACTATTTAACTTACCTCTAAAGTTAGCTACTTCCCCGGTAATGTTAGCTAGCTTTTCACCATACCCACTTAAATTTATCAGCCCTACAGTTATATTACTATGGCAACAGACTAGTAAGTGTTAATAGTAAAAAATAAAAACCATTTTAATTTCAATACCAATACGCTTATTAGAAGCAGGGGTAAAAGACTCTGGAAAGTACAACTTTCCTTTTTTGTTGATGACTGACTGGTAAAGCCAGTACCCAGGTAGCAAACAGAATTTTGTCCTTTGGGCAAATGTTGGGCCAACCATTAAATCAGACACCCAGCAAAACTTCTGCCAACCTAAACTGACCTTGGGCCAACATCAGGCCAACATCAGATTTTACATTGGGCCAACATTGGGTGCCAAAGTTGGCCCAATGTAATTTTGTCCGTCAGGCCAACATTGGGCCAACCATTAAATTAGATGCCCAGCTGACCCTCTTTCAACCTAAACTGACATTAGGCCAACATCATGCCAAGATCAGATTTTATGTTGGGCCAACATCATTTTGTCCAGTAGGGCTAAGGTTGGTCCAACCATTAAATTAGATGGCCAGCAGACCTTTTGCCAACTTATCATCTGTACCAACCTTGCCCCATCTTGAAATATTCTGACTTATTTTGTATATAAATAATAAAAAGAACAAATAATATGCAACAAATATGTTTAACAAATAATGTTAAACAATAAACATTTTAATTGCATTTAGATACTCTACATTTTGGAAAAAAAAATAATACAAAGTTAGATTTAATTTAAAAAGGACATATTTAAATATACATACTGAATTGCTGTTGGCTGTTCATTTTAACAAATTTATCACATATCAATGTATCACAAAAATGAACAAAAATCTTGATCTTCAAAATGTTGTAATTTGTATTTCTCCTGTAGAAAACAGCACAATGAATGCTTTTTTAAAATCAAGCGAACATCTCAGACTATTTCATATCACATTTGTCTATAATTTATCATGTGTGTCATCTTTGGTTATGTTACAGAACCAGTAAGAAAGAATTGCATCTTTATACTGTCCATATAAGAAAACCTTTATAGTGTGAAAGAGCATGGTGTGTGTGTAGGTTAGAGAGAAAGAAAGGAAAAATAAGACCATAATTTTCTTAGCACACTGTAGAAGACAGGTACATTCACTTTCAGAGCTGCTGGAATCTGCCAAAAGGGAGGCAGCAGCATCTGCTTTTCTGAGGTGGACAAAAAAGTAACTGATCAAAATATGTAAATATCAAATGCAACTTCAACCACTTGTAAAAATATTCAAGCCCCTTAACATTAAGGAGCATCTACTGAGCCACCTAGCTTCTGTATGCCACTTTATACATACAGCGCACACAATTAGCATTAGGCTTGTTTGTTTGTGAACAGTATACTATGCTATCTAGATTTAGCCAACCATCACAAGCTCTACTGTTATGTAAAACACCTGGGCTAAAGTCACATCAGACTGCTAATGTTTAGTTTCTACATGGTTATATTTTGCTAGCTAATAGTTTAATGAGACAGAACTGAGTAGTATTGAATTGAACAGATTACCTTAATAATGAGGAACTAGCTCAAGTTGTGACTAGCAGGTTGCCGGTGTTACAGTTATGTAGATAATGGTTACAACATTCTATTCAAACTCAAACTAGTCGTAACCAGGAGAAAAGATATGTGGAATATTAGAAAAAAAAGGTTATTGTGACAAATGACTTTTTTGACGCTGCCGACAATCTAGCCACATTATAAAATAAATAACTGGGCTTACCTTAATTAATGTTCAGTTCCACTTCTGAGAACAGGAGCTGATGTGTGCCGCTTCAGACAGGAGCGCCACTCTCCATAGGAAACACGTGACCTCCTCACATGGAATAATCAGGAAGTATCC
Source organism: Doras micropoeus (assembly GCA_028566355.1). Lineage (NCBI taxonomy): Eukaryota > Metazoa > Chordata > Actinopteri > Siluriformes > Doradidae > Doras > Doras micropoeus. Next base: position 2,828,264 of record JAOUQY010000051.1, read on the forward strand.
CAAACATCTTGAAAGTTGATAATACAAAACGAGTAATATAAATAAAAGGAATTTAATCGAATTATTCCACTAACAGTGTTCTTGAGCCATGTCTGGTTTCCTGTCACAATAATCACCTTAAAAATAAAAGGCAGGCTACATGATCAAAACATTTATTGTTTGTATTGATTTGTATGCTACATAGACAAATAAACTGATTACCCACATGTTAACATTTTTTTGATGTAGCCAACCAAATTCGACATTGGATTCGATGTTTGCTAGCTAGTTATGTGAATACTGACATGTTAGATTACAGTTAAAGTCACTTTATCCCAAGATACTTGATTGACATCCCATTCTTAATCCATAGGGTTTAATATGATGTTGGCCCACCCTCTGCAGCTATAACTCTTCTGGTAAGGCTTTCCACAAGGATTAGAAGTGTGTTTATTGGAATTTTTGAACATTCTTCCAGAAGTGCATTTGTGAGGTCAGACACTGATGTTGGACCAGAAGGCCTGGCTCATAGTCTCTGCTCTAATTCATTCCAAAGGTGTTCTAACTGAGGTTACGTCTGTGTGCACGCCAGTCAAGTTCTTCCACACCAAACTCGCTTATCCATGTCTTTGTGGACCTTGCTTTGTGCACTGGTGCACAGTCATGTTGGAACAGGAAGGGGCCATCCCCAAACTGTTCCCACAAACATGAAATGTTCATGAGTATGAAATGAGCATGAAATTGTCCAAAATCTCTTGGTATGCTGAAGCATTAAGAGTTCCTTTCACTGGAACTAAGGGGCCTGAGCCCAACTCCTGAAAAACAACCCCACGCCATAATCCCCTCTCCATCAAACTTTACACTTGGCACAATGCAGTCAGACAAGTACCATCCAAACCCAGACTCATCCATCAGATTGCCAGATGGAGAAGCATGATTTGTCACTCCAGAGAACACATCTCCATTGCTCTGGAGTCCAGTGTCGGCATGCTTTACACCACTGCATCCAATGCTTTGCATTGTGCTTGGTGATATAAGGCTTGGATGCAGCTGCTCGGTCATGGAAACCCATTCCATGAAGCTCTCTATGCACTGTTCTTTAGCTAATCTGCAATATGGCTGCCATGTCATGGTCTTGTGGTAATATAGGGTGTCTTAGGGTGTCTGCCCCATGATTGGAAGGTCCCAGGTTTGATTCCCCTTGAGCAAGGCACCTAACCCCCATTGGCTCCCCGGGCGCTGTGGCTAGGGCTGCCCACCATTCCAGGCATGTGTGTTCACTGCCCCCTAGTGTGTGTTCACTAGTGTGTCTCACTGCACGGATGGGTTAAATGCGGAGGTTCAATTTTTCATTAATTTTAAATGGCTAAAACTCATAAATGCTTCATTCAATTTTGCTGAAACTTCACAGACCATTTAGTCACCTCAGTCTGGGGTGCCCCACTGATTTTGGTGAATGTCAATCAATGGTGGGCACTATAAATTCTATCCCAACATCAGATCAAGCTGAAACATGATATGCTACATCAATGTATACTACTGTAGTGTATAATATTATACATTGCCAATAAAGGATCAACAGATATGTCAAACAATGTGGTCACTATTGGCCAATCAGCTTCCAGAAGGTGTTTGACAGGCTTAACACTGATCTATTACAATGAAACTTATCTTTTGTGGATAATTAATGATTCTCTGCGACACTGTAAAGTTTTTTAAAAAATTGGCCAGTAGGGGGTGCTATTCAAAAAGCATTGATCTCCTAGAACTTTTGAGATAGCAATATATAATTGGAATCATTTGATTTTTTTGCAGTTGTCTTAACTTTGTAATTACAACTGCTTTTCAAAAATGTACAGTTTTTTTTACAATATTTAAGTGTATACATTTTACACTTTTCAAACTAGTCCTAGGATTTTCACTCCATCGCATCAAATCAGGTCTTGCAATCATCAGAATCTGAAACTAAATAATTATTTTAAAAATGTTGACATGCACAAGAAGGGACCTAGATCGCCCCACCTAGACTCCACAAGAAAGGACCTAGATCACCCCACCTAGGGATCGAACACAGGACCTTCTTGCTGTGAGGCAACAGTGCTACCCACTGAGCCACCATGCTGCCCAAAAAAAGTCTACTCTAAAATAGTTTGTATGATTTTGACCAAAAATAGGCTTCCCAAAAATAGGATACTCTAAAATAGTCTGTCTGATTTAGACCAAAATAGACAAATACATTCAAGATGGCATTGTGGGAAAAACTGCAAAGTTTGCACCAAATTGGTTCCCGGGAGGCTCTACAGCATAATATTATCTACTTTCCATATAATCGGATGTGTTGCATTTTCATACTTACATGAGCAGAAGTCAGGAAAAGTTGAATACATCAACACTAAAATTCACAGACATACATGTAATGATACTATGATGTTGTCTACAAATTCTGAGCCACTTAGAACATCGGGAGGCTCTACAGAATAATATGAACTACTTTGCATATAATTGCATTTGTTGCATTTTCATTTCTAAATGGGCAAAATCAGGAAAAGTAGAATACATCTATATTAAAATTTACAGACGCACATGCAATGATAGTATGATGTTGCCTGCAAAGTTTAAGCCACTGCATTTTCAAACCTTAATGGGCACAAGTTATGAAGTGTAGGTCAGATTAACACTGAAAGGGGACATTGTGAGGCTCTACAGCGTAATATTATCTCCTTTGCATATAATCACATCTGTTGCATCTGTTGCAAGTCAGAAAAAGTCAAATACATCAAAACTAAAATTTACAGGCACACATGCCACTTCCAAAATCGGCAGGCTCTAGAGCGTAATATTGTCTACTTTGCCTATAATTGCATGTGTTCCATTTAAATATATAAATGGGCAGAAGTCAGCAAAAGTAGGTCACAATAGCATTAAAATGTACAGACCTACATGTAATGATAGTATGATATGGTCTCCAAAGTTTGAGCCACTTAGGGCATAGGGAGGCTCTACAGCATAATATTAACTACTTTGCAGATAATTATGTTTTGCATTTTCAAACCTAAAAAGTCAGGAAAAGTATTTCACATCAAAGCAGAAATTTATAGACATACATATACTAATAATTGTCTGATGTTGCGTGCAGTGTTTGAGCCATTTAAGATTTTGGGAGGCTCTACCATTCACAATTACCTATTCTGGGTTATATAATATATATAATCATATAGGTATATTATATATGTGTGTGTGTGCCCTACGATGGATTGGCGCCCTGTCTAGAGTTGTTCCTGCCTTGCGCCCTAAGCTGGCTAGGCACCGGCTCTCCCGTGACCCTGAAATAGGAATAAGCGGTTAAGATAATGAAATGAATATAATCTATATATAATATATAGATATAATCATGTGCCTTGTGTTTTCATACTTAAATCTGCAGAAGTCAGGAAACCACATCAACACATACACATAATGACAGTCTAATGTTGCATGCAAATTTTGAGTGAATTAGGACATTGGGAGGCTTTTTAGCATACAATTAACTACTATTCATGCAGGCTTTATATTTTCTTAAATGAATGGACATCGGCAACAGTGAGTCAGATCAGCTTTTAAAAGCTTTTACTCTTTTCATACAATAGACAACAAAGTGTTAAAATTCGCCAGGTGACAGGAGTTGGCATCCTGGTTTTGATGTATTTTGTCCAGTAGGGAGTACAGTAAGATATAAAAAGTCATTTCTAACATAAGAAACCAGTCAGTCCCATTGTGTATTAATTATGGATAAGAAATTCCATATTCCAAAGAATTGTGTTGCAAAGCTTTAAACAAATTACTCATTTATCACTTCATTTCATGCTTCCCTTTTTTAAAACTTAGTCAAATGCTCTACTCATCTTGAACTGGGGCCAAAGATAGTGAATTAAAATTGTGGAATCATCTTTATTACACAGAGGTCCATAATTGCTGCTTCAAACACCATTAAATTGCTGAAGTGCAAAAGTGTGTCAAGTCGTGCTTGAACCCTCAATCACTGGGACAGATGCAAAATAAGACAAGCAATACAAGTAACACTGTTCTGGAAGTTTCCACAAAACGGGTGAGGTCATCAAGATTGCATATAAAAGGAGCATCTACCAAAGGCTTAGTATTAAAAAATGCTTAGTATGCAACAGTGGGTCCTGGTTCACCACTATGTGCCAACCTTCATGGGAGAATTGTAAGTCTTTTCTAATACAATGTTTCTCAGCACAAGATTGCAAACAATTTACGTCTTTCACCATTTACAGTTCATAATATCATGTAGATAATGTAATGAAAAGATTTAGGGAGTCTGGGAAAATCTTGGTGCATAAAGGCCAAGGGTAGAAACTGCTGCTGAATGGGCATGACCATTGAGCCCTCAGGTGGTATTGTTTGAGAAACCATCATGGTACCGTGATAGACATAGCCACATGTTAAAATCACTGTCACTTAATACAATCCATCACTGCATCAAGAAATGCAATCCAATGCAGAAATGCAAACTGTATCATGTAAAGAGGAAGCCATATATTAATTTTGCACCGGAAGACAGTGGAAATGTGTTCTATGTTCAACCTCTTGTTTTTCTGTTTGTTTTGGGGAAAAACACACATCAGATTCTACATGCCAAAGATAAAAAAGACCATCCAGACTGTTACCAGCGAAAAGTGCAAAAACATCTGTGTACCCTGTCGGTGCATGGCATGGGTGATCTACATATAAGTGAAGGTACCAGTGATGCGGAGGCTTATACTAGTATTGGAGAGACATATGCTGCTGTCAAGATGATGTCTTTTCCCAGGACAATGCCAGGCCTAATTTTACACAAGTTATAACAGCATGGCTTTATAGACATAGAGTGTGTGTGCTTGACTGGCCTGCCGACAGTCCAGACCTGTCACCTATTGAAAATGTGTGGCTTATCATGAAGAGAAGAATCAGACAATGGCAACTGGACTGTTGGACAGCTCAAATCTTGTATACAGCAAGAATGGGAGAAAATTCCACTTACAAAACTGCAACAATTACTTGTTCAATTCCCAAATGTTTAAAAAGTATAATTAAAAGAAAAGGTGATGTGACCCAGTAGTAAACATGCCTCTGTCCCAAATTTGTTTGAGTAGGTTGCAGGCATCAATGTCAAAATTTTATATTTAACAAATAGAATTTCATTGGAAACACTGAAAATATTTTCTTTGTCCTTTTGTTTGTTAAATAAAGGTTCATGTGAATTAACAAATTATAGATTTCAGTTTTTATTGCAAAGTGCCCCAACTTTTTGGGAAATTGGGTTTGTACATGAAAGGCAGGCTCTGCCACTGATAAATGCAAACCTAAATTGCTTCAACTATGACTGACAGATGAAATGCAGAAACCATGTTACATTTTCATACCCAACTCAATTAAAGAAGTATAAAATGTAAAATGAAACTGTCATGCTTTCTATAAGCTATTGTGCCTGCCAATCTTTCTCTTGAACAGTGATTTGAAAGCTCATTTTTATTCAAGAGACTGAACCCAACTGGGAAGAGAGCAAAAGGAGAGCTCAGATGCAGGCTTGACAGAGACCAGACAATAAGACAGGCTAGCGGATGGGTGGGGCTCAAATCCCCCTTTGTTTTGCCCCCATCTAAATGTTGACACTGTGTTAAGTTAGCCCCATTGAGACCAGTGGGTCTATCTCTGTCCTTTGCATTCATATGCAAATTGAGCATTTAATAGAACAAAAATGTGTTTTCATAAAATAGAGGTTTGTGGCTAATTTCCAGATCAGACAAAGCTGGACCTATCAGTTTCCTATCAGCAACCCCATGTCACTTGGTCATGATTCCTCTAAGTCCCATGAGAAATCCCTTTGTGCATTTTAAACAGCAAAGACTACAGTCTGGCCAAGACAATCTGGAGCTACCCACTTTGCATATACAGATATTATAGTGAGGAGACTGAACAGTAAAATCTTTATAAAACATCAGACTATAAACCTTTATGGCCAAGTAAAAATGTTATGGATTTTCTCCCAATTAGTGTCCCAACACAACATTGGTCTCAGCCATGGCCTGGCTTTTGATTCATGTGAAAATGTTTCAGTAGGCTACCTTGTAACTTGGCCTATTTTGACGCCCAATTAGTATGCTAATAACAGTAATTATACTGCATGTCTCATCACCTAGAGGCTTTTTAAAATGATAAAATAATGAGAATAAACAAGCCATGGCTGACATTCAGGAGGCCAGCCTAATTACTCTGTGTGGAGCCGCCGGGGATTCTCCCTTCCTGCAGGAGTGTGCCACTCATCTTCTATCACATATACAAATGCAAAAGCACTCTTGGTCTTACCATGCCTGATTACCAAAATAGTAACCACATACTACAGTCACATCTGCAAGTGGGATCAATGGCACAAAGACTGCACACACTGATGGATGCGATGCAGACCATTGCTGTGGAAGGCTGGGAAGGGTGCAGCTGGAACTACACAAAACCATCTCTGATCACAATCCCATGAGCTCAGCATGGCGGGAATAGGTCTGAAAGCCCTAGTTATATAAACAACTTGGTAATTTTTTAAAAAGCCATGGAAGCACTAGAGAAAAATATCCAGGAAAAAAGAAAGCACAACAATAGTTCTGAGAATAGTAGGGCAGCAAAAAATAATGCTAAATTTTAAACTGTGCTTAATTATCTCTTGAAAAATGTCTAAATTATGTTTATCTAGAGATGTAATTAGTGCCAATATTTGCAGATAAAACATTTTATCATCTTACAATTTGAAGCACCCTATATCAGATGGAATTATGACAGCCAGCACACCGTCAGATCAATATTGGGTGCCTCCAACAAGATGTGATCTGTCACTATGTCAACCTCTATGCAACCTCTCCAATAATAGCATCATGATGACATGACTTACCTTTGTGATCATATGATTCAACACTGTAGGACAGGGTGGAGGATATTCCGGGATACTGGACATCCTGGAATATAGTGGATTTTCAGCCACTATCAGATATCCAATTACATGCCATGATGTATCACAGTGCTTTCTGTGTTCCTTTGAGGGTCCAAGGAGAAAACCAGCATTATTTAAATGACTGGGGGAACAAACCATGCTGAGACAAAACTGTTTGCCAAATTACTTTCCTTTCCATTAGGAGCAATCAAGGTTACCAACCCCCACCCATCATGAGAAGTATAATATAGCCACTCCATGCTGAGTCACTTGATGGTCTATAGGGCTTTCTGCCAGTAAGGATGTTGGAAGCACATTGTGTGACCCCCTCTAGCTATCAAGCCATTTGGATTTTTCATTATTGAAGCAGTGGCTTCATGTGACCCCAAATAGTAAAGTCCTCTCTCCCCTGAGCCTCAAATCTCAAGCAAAATTTTCCTTCATAGTATCCAGAAGATTAGTCTTGACTGCTTAGCACTGCTGGAGATCAGCTGGTTGCCAGTGGCCACTGTTAAATGGACAATTAGCATGGTATCAAGCAGTACATTCTGACTCCACCTCATTAGTGATAAGGCTATTAGGCAAGTCAGCAAACCCAGGCCTCTAAATTGGCAATCTTGGTATAAGCATTGTAATTGAATGGAAAATCTTAATTAATTAGTGATTTTAAGATGCAAATTTGCCAACAATAAAGCAATGTTAAAGGGTAATCAATGGCTATGAGTGTGTTTAGTGATGCTGACATAATTAATTTAATGCAGCCCTGGACAAATGAGGATGATATTAAAATGTCTACCTATGAGACAATAAAAGACAACACCCATGCAACCATAAAATCTGACAGCACAACTAATGCAAAAACCATGATTTCTGGTCCAACTTTCCAATAATAATCTTTGTTTACAAAGAAAAGATCAAATGTACTACACAACAAGCAAATCTTCCCACTGTTATTTTACACATCACACTACAATGAAGAGCCAACTATTGACGTTCAAATCCTAAATATTTCTAAAGCCCATTTTTCTCAACCATTGGGCACCTGCAACAGACATGCATGGTGAGCATACCTAATAATTACATTGATAGATGGTGTAAAGGGGCCTTTCATGTCGGTATGTTTCAAAGTCGAGCATTTTAGCATGGTAGAGTATGTGCTTGCCTGTTCAGCACAAGGGTACACAATTCATCTGTGTCTTGGTGAGATTGCATGATGGCTAATTTACCTAAAAAGATTCAAGTCTTTATTGAAGTGCACTGCAACCTGCTGTGGTTTTACTGGCAGATGCAGGGCATCTTCATCATAGATTTCATTCAAAATATTAGCATACAGTTTTAAATAATTCTTTCACTCTAATTTGTACAAGTAGAAACAGATCATTTTAAATTTAGACTGTAACTGTACTGGAAATGAGTGAGCTCTTATACTCTGGCTATTAGCACTTTCTTAAACCACACTTGGCTGCTGTTTTCTACTTACAAACATAATGTTCTTAGGTGATATTCTTAATTTCCCTGTATATAACACAGGGTACACATATTATTTTGGCTATTTAAATTATTTTCTTCACTTGCATGTACAGTATGTTTATATATTTGAATGCAAAAAATATTGTATAAAGTTACTACATCTACAGTGCCTCCAAGTAGTATTCAACCCCCTGCACATTTTGTAGGTTTACACATTCGGAGTTAACTTGGCATTGTGA
>JAOUQY010000051.1:2850937-2862918 GCA_028566355.1 Doras micropoeus
GTTGCAGGCATCAAATTCAAAATGAGTGAATATTTGCAAAAAACAATAAAGTTTATCCTTTTGAACATTAAATATCTTGTCTTTGTAGTGTATCCAATTGAATATGAGTTGAAAAGGATTTGCACATCATCATATTCTGTTTTTATTTATGTTTTACACACCATCCCAACTTCACTGGAATTTGGGTTGTAGTATATCACAAATATCCTGGAGTTTCAACGTTTTCTCAGAGCACTTTTCAAAACATTGGTTATCCAGCTAACATTACATAGTTTTCTAAGCCAAATCAGTATGATTCATTCCACTAGAATGGAAAGGCTGGTTTTATAACAAGCCTATTTCCATGCAGTGTCCATGCACCTTTCCTGGGAGTTTTCTGTTTTCCAACTACTGCTCAAACATGGTGGATTGGCTACTGTAAATTGCTCCTAGAGGTAAATTGTGCAGTTTCTGTATAGGAATGAATTAATTAGTCTGGTAATATGCTAGTTTGGATTTAATTCACATTGAATTGTAATGTGTCTAAAAGTAGCACCTTCTCATTTAACATCAGTATGTTTTCTTTATTTAAGAAACTTGGTTTTTATTAGTCAACTGATTGAACCAGTCATGATCATTTCTGCATTAAGAAAACATTTCATTATTTTAACTAAACCTCCTATGTGGCACAGAAGGTCATCTACCAAATCCAAGCAGATTCATATGTTCTGTATATTCTGTTCCTAAAGCAAATGTCTTTTAATTTTAGTGCTAGACATGACTGCAGCCCTTTTCTTAGCCATCCTGCTAGTACAGCCACATACTCAATATTTGCTAGGCTTGACAATGGACCAAGAGATAGAAAAATGTGAGGGAAGGTAAGAGAATAAAGGGAGAGGTTATGGTAAGTTAGCCAGAAAGTTGTGAGCAGTGGAGGCATAGAGGGAGGCCAGAGAGAAGGAGAGAGATTGAGAGCCTTTGAAAGAAAGAAAAGAGTGTTCATGCATTAAGTGTGACAGGGGGCCTGGATGGCTGGACCCAAGTGCAGGGTTGTGCTGAGCTGTTGTGCATCAGCCCAGCCGATAAAGGGAGAAATAATGGGAAAAAGAAATGGGGTTAAATAAATATATTCATAAATTGGGAAAAAAAAAAAAAATATATATATATATATATATATATATATAAATGAAACCCTAGGCAAATTAATGGAGAAAAGAAATTCAAAAGAAAATATACCTTTAATTATTTATTCTCTCTTATTTATTTATTCTTTTAATTGTGTTGTGCAAAAACTGCGATGGCCAGGAATCAAGCCCGGGTCATCTGCGTGAAAAACATGTTGGTTGCTGCCGAACTAGGTGGACACACATGAGTAAAGAAAAGAAATAAGCTCAAAATCAGAATCACCGATCTTGCAGTCTCAAACAAAGGAGATATATTTTCCTTAAACATCAGGGGGAAAAAAAGATTAATAAAGCTGCGTCACCCAATGCTAATGAACGCGCCTCTTACAAGCAACCATGAGAAGGCGCAGAGCGTGAGCAGCTCGTAGGTAAACTTAAGTTGATACCATAGCGTTTAATAGAACAAAGCTGCCCGTGCAGCAGAGAGAGCATTGTGCTCAGATTAGTAGGCAGGGGAAGAAAGAGGCAAGAATCCTTAACAGATTACCTCGGGATCTAAGCCCTACTCCGTGATCTCACCTCTATGAAAGTGGAATGAATTAATTAGATGCCGTAACGTTTGAAAGAATAAAGCTGCCGGAGCAGCAGAGAGCATAGTGCTTAAATTAAGAGGCAGATGAAGAGATAAAAAGGTCCATACTAGATTACCTAGGGCGTTAAGCCCTACCCCATGATCTCTGCTCTACAAAAAAGAAACCAATACCTCATTGGTGCGACGAGATGCACTGGGCCAAGGAGCTTTTTAAATAGGCCAAGAAACCGGTGTCTCTCATTGCACCAAATTGTCCCGGGGTCTGCTGGGAACTGGAGTTCTCCTCTGGCAGGAGAACTATGCTGCTGTGGCCCCCTAGTGTTGGACCACGGCACAGCACGACCCCTAACATTAAGAATAGTATTTTTTTATCAGAGGGATTTGAGCAGGCATTAAGTTATTGCCACAGTTCAGAATGGAATTGGAATTTGATTAAACTGGTCAGGGGTGAAAAGAAGGCTTTTCAAGCAAATGAAAGACACAAATATCACAGATAAAAATTAAAAATTGGATTGGTGCACAATGGAAAAGGACACTTCAAATGCTGTATAGCCATGGTTGAGAAATTAATATCACCAGACACTGGTCTACCTCAAAATATGACCATATGACAAAATCCTTCCTTCCAGACAAATAGGCAGACAAGACATATAGACAGACACACTTTTAGAAATAAGCCTTGTTTCAGCCCTCCTCCCCTGCTGTGTCTCCTGCTGTGCTGTTTTAATAGGGAAAATTAACCAAGCAGAAAGGTGGATCCTGTTTACTATGCTTGACTGTGCTCCCTGCGCTCAAGCTGAGGAAGCAAGCCAGGGTCCTCTATCTCTCTCTTTCTCTCTCTTTTTCTCTCCAACTGAGCTCAATTCCCAGCTGCTGTCCTGTGCTAACACCCAATAACCACACACAGACAGAAAAAGACACAACCCTAATCTCAACCATGATCTTGACTGGTCACATCTTCAGTCATTTCAAATTTCAATTCAGATCTGCAATTTCCACATTCATTTATAGTATAACACATCACATTAATGATACAAAGGCCAAACATAAACACAAACTGCAGCTCAACAAACATTACTATAAAGCTGTAAGATAACCTTTCTCCATCTTCCAACCTAAAATGCAAATGATATAGCACTTGTTCATATCAATCATATGCCTAAATGGCAGTAATTCATATTGTAGGGCAGATGAGAGGCAAGCGTCCAGTCTATTTGTTACCAGTGAGATTATCTATGCGCAAAATACTTTGCTCACTCTGTGGCACCTGATTGTGGAAAAGGCTGAGTGCGCTCACAGAGACTCTGTTATTGGCCGATAACAAATTGAATTTTAATCTCAGGCCCCATAGACTTGTACCACATTTGCGTGCACAAATTGTAATTTATATTGTAGCACCAAGGGATTTTTTTGACTAGCAAATATGAAGCACTCATTCTCATTCTGCTGCATTTTTTCATTCTAAATCTACTCGTTTCTCATACATACATGCTTCCTGCATTACAATCATCAGTCACTCTCTCACAATCTCAATCTGGTAACCTCAGCTCTGCCTAACAATTTTCCACTAGCTCACTTTTTGCCTAAGAACAGCCAGGTCACCATACTTGACAGAAAAATAAGTAAAAGTTGAAAAAGGAGCAGGCAGGGGATTGCTGTAACTTATTTAATTTCCTTTAGCTGTGTCCTCCTTTTAAAAGTTTTCATTCTTTTTGAGAATGGGCTGTTCCTGTGGGGTTCCTGAAAGAATCAGGCAGTCTATTTCAGATGTGTAGATTTTTTTTTCCAAAGGGCATATTCATGTATTATTCTGGTTATCTGCCCACTGTCACTTGCCACTCCTAGCACTGTATGATTCAACCATTTGACAAACATGCACAAAGACAGTTTCAAATTCTACTCACTGCTCCCCAATTAACAAAAGCCTGATGCACCTCAGCGTTGCCTTCTTATACCACTCCTTCTCTTCTTCCTCCTTCTCCTCCTCCTACACATCCTCCCTCTGCTTATCAGGAAATTGATTTGCTGCCCTGACTGGGGTATGAATTTTTGGTGCTGAGAGATGGGGCTGAATGGCACAAGGGAGCATGGGCCCAGGGACATTTCAGAGGGGGTGAAAAGCATCTTTGTTCTGGACGCCCTTGAGCCCTGAGACAGCTGACATCTTCAGCACCCCAGCACAACACAATCTCTCTTTTCACCATGCTCCCTCCTTTTTCTCACAGCCAGGGAGAAGGAGAGAGAGGGGGAGAGACAGAGAAAGAGAGGAGTTGGAGTAAGGGTTGAGAGTGAGAGAAGTGTGAGAAGAAGCAAGAAATTTTGGCAATAGAGCAAAGTGAAGCAAAGTGATAGACAGAGAAAGAGAGAGAGGAAGAGAAAAGGAGTGAGAGAAGCAGCAGCAACACTATCAGACAAATTATTCCTGGCACATACACACAGGTCAGACGTGCCTGCTGTAAAACTGATCAAATAATGAAATCTGCAGACTTGGTGCTGCAATGTTTCTCACACTACTGCTGTTGCTCATTAACATTAGCATCACCTACAGATCTGAAGCTGTTGGGTGACATATCAATGAAAGTTTGGTACAGACACACAGGTTGGAGGAGGTTATTAATATGGGAGAAGGAGCACTGAAACCAAATATCTATTTAAAGGTAAAACAAAGACACTAGTAGTGAACATTTTTTCTGTTGTTGAAATAACTGTACCTGAGATCAGGTTTAAAAGGCAAGGATTGTGCCATCAGGTCAGTTGAAAACTAATGAGAAAATTGTCCTCTGTGTAAAATTGCTGTTTCTTTTATTCATCCTCTTTGGATTCATGGTGTTATGTGGTATTTCTGTTATTTTGTCATTTTGTTTTAAATGTAGATACCAACTTATTACACTATATAAGGTTTTCTTTATACTAAACCAATAAATTACAATCAGTGTACAATGAGTGAAGATTAAACCAATTGATTGAACAGATGAGATCAGGACTGGATCCCCATGGTTCTGCAGATAAGATGCATGAACAGATCCTGATGAGGTAGTTATGTAAAAAAAATATAAACCTTGAACACACCAAGAAGAACTGTGAAAAAAATCTAGTGAAATGTTGTTGTTTTTTCTACTTCAACCATTAATACACAGAAATAGGTGATATCAGCATGTCGATTAGTACAATTGAAGATCAAATATGATTTTGCCTACTCAGTCTGTGTTGCAGTAATTTCAATATTTATTTGCTTCATCTTTGCTCCTATGCCAGTGATTGATATTTTTTATTTAAGGCAATTCTTTGCTGCATGGTTCATGCAGTAGACAAAACACACCCATGCAGAGGAAAGGAAATTCATTTTAGTATTACAAAGTAAAGAGTTTGGAATCATACTGGTTTATGTATCAACTGTCATGACACAAATGCACACTGAGATTCTGTGGCTTGCCATCCTCGTACTGACATGCAGGACATAGGTATAAGCATGCAGCCACTTACTGCAACCACTGCTGTTTGTGGCGGGGGGGGGGGCTGTGTGCTTGGGTGTGTGTGTGTGTGTGTGTGTGTGTGTGTGTGTGTGTGTGCGTGTCTGTATTTGCATTGTACTGCATCCATGACAACAGGGTCAGAGTCTGGCTTTAAAGCTATTATGCTAAGAGACCCCGAGCAGAATACTAATGTGCAAGTCCGGTGGGGGGATAAAGGGAAAGGATCAGTTATCCAGCAAAATGCAACCAGCAGGGCATGGAGCACCAAAACATAGCCAGCAATACCACAAGAGACACCCACTTCAACTCACTGACAAGAAAAATGTCCGTTGTTAGCCAGTAACTATAGTTGCCTACCTCCAGATCTTAGAGGAATAAGCAGCATAATACAGAACTGACTCAGAAATAATTATGTGAAGATGTTTGCTTTAGCTTTCTAGACAAAGCATGTATACATATAGAGAACTATTAATTCTACAGAACACTGAAATATTAATTGTTATCAAAAAGCAATGTGATTTCAGGGGCGCAAAGGTGATTTCAATGAATTCTGTGATGAAGATGCGATAGATGTTAAGATAATACAAAGGAAAACAGCATGAAAGAAAATTGTCATCAAAGCCAGCTTTATGCTATTTTATAAGATCTGGCATAAATATTGGTACAGGCAAAATATCAACATCAAAATGCATACATTCAATTATAAGTTCAATAATTTTGTTTTATATATCAAAGTGCTAAGTGGATGAACCATTACTAGTTTGAAATTCCAGGAGAAATTATACTGAAGATATGACATTCCACAGGATTGTTTTTGAAGGATGTTTAAATAATGTTAGTCTGTCCAGCCCAGTCTCTGAATATCTGGATATCCTAAAACAGACACAGTGTGACAGTGTGTCATTGCCTGGGCACTGCTCCCAGAGGACTGGCACAAGGCCAGCATGTCTGTATCCTGTGGCCACCAGCCTGGCTCCATGCCAACACACTGCTCCAAGCATATCATGCGTTAAAACAGCCTCCCTCTTCCACCCCCCAGAGTCTGGCTTACACCAAGCTAAGTGATGACTGCATGACACACTGCCTGAGCAAAACCTAGATAAACTGAATCTCGCATACCACTGACTTTTACTGGTTGTCCATGAAAGATTGAATCTTGAATATCCATAAAGAATAAAGGACCTCAAAACCATTTACAAGAGTTTTGTGGATTAGTGATTGTTACAGGCACTAGATCTAAGCCAAGTAATTATTTCTGATTACTGCAAATAACAATACTTGTATTATAATATGTGTATAATAATATGTACATAGTTAGCAGTATGCAGTCTAATGTGGAATAGGAAGTGCTGGGTAATATGCATCTCACAAAAGCATACAAAACATACATTTAATATTATTATTGTTGTTGCTGTTGTTGTTGTTGTTGTTGTATTTCATATCTCACTCTCAAGGTCACTTCCAAGGAAAGATTAAAAAAGAAAACGTACAATGTGTCTTTATCATCACCAAATAATTTTGCTTTTCCAATTAATGTGAATGTGAAATAGAAATGGAAAATCTTTCCTGAAAACAGAATTGTTAAATATAGAAAATATCTCAAACCCACATTATGCCAGTGCAGTTCTAAAAAAAATCTAAATCTAAAAAAAAGAAACAATGTAGATTGTGCAAACAGAAAAACAAATGTCTGTTGTCCATTTGACCCTCTTGTTTTTTTTATTATATTATATTATATTTGGGGTTTTTTTTTTATTATCTTCAAGGTTTGCAAATTTGTGGGGGGAAAACGTGATGAAACCAACATGTAGTGAGAGTAGACATGATCAGAAATTCCTTTTTTTGCATTCTTTATCCTTTACCATTTGAATTGGAAGTCATCAATCATATTTTGTTAATGCTCAGCTTGACTCCTGCTTTTCTTTTTTTCTTGGATGTGAAATGGTGGTGCAGTAGGTAGCATTACTATCTCACAGCTCCAGGGTCCCCGGTTCAATCATGTGCTTGGGTTACTCTCTATGTTTGCATCTTTCCTCTGGGTTCTCTGGTCTGCTCTCACTTCCAAAATTAGTGGGTGGGGGTAGGTGGATTAGAAATGTGTGGGTGGTTTGTGGTGTGACTGATGTTCCTTCCAAGAGGTATTAACACCTCACACATATCAATAACAACATGTAGCATTTGCTAACTAGTATAGTTTATTAAACTTAATTGTTCTAAACTTTTATACACATTTAATAGGAAACAAGGCATGCTTCACAAAGTTGAGCTCTGTCCATGGTCCTGTAAATGTGACTCAGTCCAAAAGTCTTTATGAGGTGCCTCTTTGTACTTCAGCTCTCCACAATACTTTGTTTGATGTCTGACTAAATTCTGTTTGTGCGAATTAATTTTCTCTTCCCTTTTTGATATTTCTAGGCTAAATAAGTCTACAAAGAGATCAGACAAGGTAAAAATAAATGTTTAAAATAAATAAAATAAATTGCCCTGGAAATGCTCTGAGGATATGGAAAGTAGTTTTAGTCCAAGAAGTGACTGGATGAGATGCATTTTAAGGCCTGTTTCCTTTGAATAACCTTTAGATGCCCTGGCCTTGGGGCAAGGTGGATTCTACTTGTGCAATTACATCTGGGGTGCACTTTTTTATGCCAGTCCTCCTCACCTTCTCTTCATACCTGATTCCCAGTGGAAGAACAAAAGGAAAGATTCATGATAGCATGATAGCTAGATCCATTAGGCTATGAGTTTGGGGGGGGGGGGGGGATGCATGCATACAGCCAGGATGTTTCTGGTGGAATGACCCATAATGTATTCTCATAGGAGCCTGGCATTATAGCACAGTATGAACTGGTATTATTTCTTCCCTGAAATACAAATTAATGGTGCTTTCTGTTGGACCTTTTGGTTATATATACAAACCCCATTTCCAAAAAATTTGGAACACTTTCTTAAAACGCAATGGAAACTGAAATCTGTAATTTGTTAATTCCCTTGAAGATGTATTTAACAGACAAAGTGGCAAAAAAATTTCAGTGTTTTCAATGATGAACTTAATTCTATTTTTTAAATATAAACAAATGTAGAAATTTATTGCTGCAACACACTTTTAATTATACTTTTTAAGCATTTTAAGCAATTGAAGATGCAAAGTGTTGCAGTTTTGCAAGTGGAATTTCTGCCTATTCTTGCTGTCTGTAAGACCTGGGCTGCTCACCAGTCCATGGTCACCATTGTCTGATTCTCCTCTTCATGATGCACCATACATTTTCAATAGGAGAAAGATCTGGACTGAATGCAGGCCAGTCAAGCACAAACACTCTATGTCTATGAAGCTATGCTATTTTTAACTCATGGTGAATGAGGTCTGGCACTGTCCTGAGAGAAGACATCATCTTGACGGCAGCATATTTCTCTCCAAAACACTAGTATAAGAGGCCACATCAAAGGTACTTTCACGAATATGCACTGATGCACCCCCATGCCATCACAGGTTTTTGCATGTTTTGTTGGTGACAGTCTGGATGAAAACTCATCAGCGTTTCTGCACAAAAACCTGACTAAACCTGACTGACAATTCTCTCACAAAGTTTGGCATAAAGTGGTGAACCATAACCCATCCTTGCTTGCAAAGTCTAAATCTTTGATGGATGCTCTTTTTATACTCTTTTTATGTCTTGATGACCTCATTTAACACCAGATAAATTGCTAATTGTGGAAACTTCCAGAACAAAAATTTGTATAATACTGTTTTTTAAGATTCTAGTGGTTTTACAGTATATCAAGGGTTTTTTGGCATGACTGGGCCAAAAACCCCTTGGCCTGATGACTGGATTGATGCACAAAGGAGGTAATTTGGAGCTTAGCCAAAATTTGTGATCAAACAGGGAACATGAGGAAGCAGAAACAGTGGAGCCATGAGCATCCAGAGCTCCTAAAATCTGCAGTGAATGGTCCTGTCCCAGTCGTGAACAGGCTGAAATGTCAGTGGAGTGTACTTTATTTTAAACTAGCAGTTATCAAGCCCCTGATTAAAAAACCTGACCTTGACCCCTGTCAGCTGTCCAACTATAGGCCAATATCAAACTTCTGCTTTATCTCCAAAATCCTAGAAAAGGTTGTAACACAGCAGTTATGTTCATCCCTACATAGGAATTAGATTCATGAAAATAAGCTTCATAGCACAGAGACAGCACTTGTTAAATTGGTAAATGACTTACTGCTGGTCTCTGATCAGGTTTGTGTGTTCTTGCTTGTGTTACTTGACCTTAGTGCAGCTTTTGAGACCATCAATAATACTATTCTCCTTAAATGAATAGAAAATTATGTTGGTATTAAGGGAACAGCTCTCTCCTGGTTTCACTGATCTTTATCAGTTTGTGATGTAAATGGAGTTAAGATTGTTGAACGACATAATGACTTTCAACCATATATTACAAATTTCAGATTACTTTCCTACATACAGTATCGTATTAGGTCTGCATATGTAGGATATTTGCTACTATAAGTTACAAAGTCACTCCTCTCTAACTTAAAGGAAAGCTGTACAGGAAGCTGTGGAATGCTTTTCCACCTTGTAAAAACCCACATTCTCCTCTGTGCAGCTATCTGAGGCCTGTTGCTCCTTAAATCTTAGAGGGTGCAGACAGATCCCCCAGTATCCCCCTCTTTTCCCCAAGACCAGAGTAGAAACCCAACACTACCAGCCATGGCTTCCTCTGCTCCATGAGTTCCTTAATCCCTATAGGTTGACAGGCTTCTTTTGTGTTTTTCCCACATCCAAATCAAACACAAGCCAGTAGACAAACATGGTGGCCATCCCACATCAGAGCACCATCTCTTTCCGAGGCCTCTTCTCAGATCTCTGAGCAAACATATTATGCTGGATTAAATGTTTCTCCTATTTGTTGTTTTTCACTTTGAAGGCTAGCTGCAGATGGAATTTGGGGTTATGACAACATGGGAACCTGTGCTCCTTTCACCAGACTACAAGAGAAAGGGTTAATTCTCTTATAAGGACTGAAGATAGACTTTCTCCTTTCTCTGTTACTTTCTGACTAAGCAGTAATATATTTCTAATAAGTAAACACTTTGTTTTTATAATCTTATCATTACATCCAAAGCCATGTAGCTCTTGCCATGTATTGTAATTGGTGTTATTTTAACTGGATTTTGGAACAGGGTAATTGAGAATCCATGTGCTTTTACAGCCAAGCAGTTGTAAAAGATCTTGGTGTGATTGTTGACTCCAGTGTTTCATTTGAAGCTCATGTAAATAATATTACTAGGATAGCCTTCTTTCATCATAGAAATATTGCTAAAATAAGAAATATAATGTCACAGCATGATGCAGAAATATTACTTTATGCTTTTGTTAGCTGTAGGTTGGATTATTGCAATGCCTTGCTGTCTAGATGTTCCAGTAAGTATATAAACAAACTCTAGTTAGTTCAGAATGCAGCAGCCAGAGTCCTTACTAGAACAAGCAGATGTGTTCACATCTTCCCCATCTTATGCACACTGCATTCGCTTCCAATCAAATTTCGCACTGATTGAAAATACTACTATTATCCTATAAGGCACTAAATAGTCTCACTCCACAGTACCTGAGTGAACTTTTAGTCTGTTATAATCCTCTATGCCTATTCGATCACACAACCACCCTGTTTTGGGCAGCCTAAATATAACCATTAGGGACAGTTAAAGATACTCTTAGAAACCATGAATTTTGTTTTGCAGTTGATATAAGCTGCCTTCCTATGATAGCTAATTGCCATCAATCAAATCTCCATCAGCGAGCAGTTTATATCTTCAACAGTGTGGACTTCAAAATGAAATTTTTAATCAGTTTACTCATTACAATTGCAGTTTTTTTTACTATATACCACAATACTATATAGTTATAGAAGGGATTATTTATTATTGCACTATCTAGTGTCACCCAAATGAGGATGGGTTCTCTTTTGAGTCTGGTTCCTCTCAAGGTTTCTTCCTCTTAACATCTGAGGGAGTTTTACCTTGCCACTGTCACCACCGACTTGCTCCTTAGGGATAACAGTTAGGGACAAACCTGTAAGCTATGTCCTAAAATGTCTTTGTAAAGCTGCTTTGAGCCAATGTCCATTTTAAAAAGCACTTTAGAAATAAATAAATTGAAGTGCTTAGTATGTGGGGCTTCTCATTCTTCTGATTAACATTCTCATTCTTCTGATAAACAAAAGGCACACACAATTAATTCAATTTCACTTCAATTCAATTCAACTTTATTTCTAAAGCAGTTTTAACAATGGACATTGGACATTACTAAACACTTCAATTTATTTATTTCTAAAGTGCTTTTAACAATGGACATTGTCTCAAAGCAGGTTTAACAAAGACAAGAAATTAGGACATTGCTGGTTTTGTCCTGTTATCTAACTATCTGTTCTGTTATAGTAACTGTTATCCCTAATGAGCAAGCCAGTGGTGACAGTTGCAAGGAAAAACTTCCTCAATGATAAGAGGAAGAAACCTTGAGAGGAACCAGACTCAAAATGAGAGTCCTAATTTGGGTGACACTTGATAGTGTAGTAACAATAATCCCTTCTATAATTGAGTGCTATATAGTTAAAAAAAACTGTAACTTTAACCATTAAACTGGTTAAAAAATTCACAAAGTCCACACTGTTTAATATATAAACTGCTTGCTGATGGAGATTTAACTGATTAAGTGCAAAACTGTTCATGGCAGCTAGTCCTAGAGAAAGGTGGGGGAAAAAAGAAATACAGATGATTAGGTATGCTCTTCCACCAACCTTTAGAAAAAATTTACATTTTGTG
>JAOUQY010000051.1:2910144-2920721 GCA_028566355.1 Doras micropoeus
TTGAATATGGGTTGAAAAGGATTTGCAAATCATCGTATTCTGTTTTTATTTATGTTTTACACAGTGTCCCAACTTCACTGGAATTGGAGTTGTAAATGACAGCACTGAATGAAATGAGTGGAGTAGAAGGGAATATAAAACGATCCCTGATCAGTATGAGAATACACTCAAAGCTGCTGCTGAGGCCAAGAAAGTGAGACAGTTCAAGGCAGGAAAAGCGTCAGAAAAAGCATTTCTATCTTACCATAGTGCAACTTCACAATGAAGGGATGATTCACTTCCACCAGAATATCTCGTTCCATCTTTGTGCGAACCCTATCCCTCACTGCCAATGAGATCAAGATTTATTACCACTGGATCTGTTCTAAAAGGCACTTGACCAACATCCATCATAAACAGCCTCAATGCAAAAGCTGTCTCACCTTTCAGTGATGCCTTTTTGAGGACTTTCATTGCATACAGCTGACCAGCATCAGGGCCCATTATCTTCCTCACCAAGAACACCTTAGACCAAGAATAAGAATAAGTAAATAAGGATGACTGATTTAGTTGGTACTTACCGCAACAACCGGG
The DNA here is from genome assembly GCA_028566355.1 of Doras micropoeus. NCBI lineage: Eukaryota > Metazoa > Chordata > Actinopteri > Siluriformes > Doradidae > Doras > Doras micropoeus. The sequence continues at coordinate 2,910,718 of JAOUQY010000051.1, forward strand.
TAACATGAAAAATGGACAAACTATTTGTTTCTTCAAAAATAAAGTCTGTGATTTCAAACTTTCAGAAATTGACTCCATTTAATTCAACTCATCAGCTCAGCCTGAAGAATCTGAAGTAATGGTTTATACAAACTGCGTGTGTGTGTGAGTAAATGTGAATGTCAGCATCCTCCCTGAAGATATGTAAACCATGATATTAAGCTTGCATTAGCGATGTTGATTTGAGTTCAAAACATCACATTACAATTTTTCAACTGGTGAAATACAAAAATAGCACACAAAAATACAAAAACATGTTGCAAATTACACTACTTGTAAAAGTGTACTCACCTTTCCAAATGATCCCTGGCCCAATACTTTAAGCAGCTCAAACTGGGAGGGGTCAGCCTTTTCACAGCCCTCCCTTACATGATGAGTGATGGGGATCTCCTTATAGGACCCATCATCCTGAAAGAAAAAAACTTTTTTTTTTCAACCTACTCCTTGTCATTCAATTCAGCTGATGAGCAAAAGAATGAAAAATATCTTGTATCTGGTCTTTCAGGTAGAGTATTTTTAAAACATTTTTTAAATCATTTTGAATAATTAAAGATCCAGTGCATAGAATTTAGTGGCATCTAGCTATGAGGTTGAAGACTGCAACTAAACCCCTCCCTCTCCCTTTGCAAGCATTATGCAAAACCTACAGTGACTATCAAATGCCATTATATGCAGCCTATTTTAGAAAATATGGGATTAATCAGTTTCAGATTTGCTTAATATGTAACTAGTGAAATCACTGGAATGATACCCCAATCTCAATATCGTCACCTACTGTGTGAGTACCATCACCCAATGGCTTAAGAATCACATTTGCAAAGGGTGTCTTTTTTTGCCAGTGGCAGATGCTCCAGCATTAAGTTGAAGTTAAGGAAATGCACGTGAAATGTGCTGCTGTCTGTTGTATAGACCAGCACATATTGCTACATCTGCTCCCAGGCTCAGAAGACAAAGCAGCTGTGTAGATATACTTCATTCTGATAGCAATGTCCCAAAAAACCTGTTCTTGTGTGCTAAAAAAAATGTGCCAAACTGCTTATACAACCTGGGTCAGTTCAATGCAGGATGTTGTGGGAATAAAATATGTGACACTTTACCCAACCGTATTAAATTGTGAAAAACTGGCATAATTAGGCAGAGTCAAAAAATATAAAATGATGAGACAAAATGATAAAAGGTTTATGGTGCTTTTAGCAGTGTTAGCAATTCTGTATGAGTTGTAGCAAACAATTGCAGTTTTATTTTCTGACATTTCCCTGTTCTGGCCTAGGATTGGCTAGGAAGCATGTGAGTACAGGCAATAACCAATCACAACACAGAAGGTGGGATTTGTCCAAATGTGGATAGAGAAACCACCTTTAGCTTTAAGCTTTTCTCTTGGTCATTGCACAACAATGCTTTGTCATACAGAGAAACAACTCATATTTGAAAGGTAAGTTATTCTGTTTATTTTGATATGTGGTAAGCATTTAATATCTATATTGAAGTGATAGGGATTTTGTAATTTATTCAACCAAGAAGCAGGAGTGTGACTTTAGGCACATGGTGTGTCCATTGGGTTCCAAGTATTTAAAAAAAGACTTATAGGCTGAATTACCAGGGCACCAGAAAACAAACACTTTGAAAACAGTGGTTAGCTTCAATTTTTTGCCTTTTTTGACAAGGAGGATTCATGCTCCCTTGCCTTTTCTTCTGCTCCATACTGGCTATGATCCTCTATATCTCAAAATAAACTTTGTCAGCACCAGCAACCACTGATTCCTCTTCTTCTCCATCTTCCAACCAAGCTGTACCACATCCATGTAAAAATGCAAAACCTGCTCTGGTCTACATGGAGGCACAACATGGTGGCCTCCACGGTCAAGGACCCACTGCCATTTAGATATGAAGGGCTCATTCCATACTAACAAAAACATAATTTATAGTTACAATTATAATACACTAATAAAACATAATTATGAACATTATATTCAATTATTGCTAATAGAGTCCCCAAATTCTACAGACTGAACCTTTACAAAATAAAAATAAAATATATACCGATCAGACATAACATTATGACCACTTCCTTTTCTCTACACTCATTTTCGATTTTCTACCATATAGCTGCACTTTGTAGTTCTACAATTACACATTGTATTCCATCTGTTTCTCTGCATACTTTGTTAGTCCCCTTTACTCTGTTCTCTTATGGTCAGGACCCCCACAGGACCACCACATATTAGGCACTATTTGGGTGGTGGATCACAAACACAAACTGTGCAACAACAGATGATATACCATCTCTGACTTCTATACCATCTACAGGGTGGAGCAGTATGGTGGATGCGTCTCAGAGTGCACAGTAAGTGAACACAGTGTTTAAAAACTCCAGCAGCACTGCTGTAACTGAGCCACAACACACACTAACACCATCACCACAACAGTGTCACTGCTATGCTAAGAATGATCCACCACCCATAAAGTACCTGATCTGTCCTGGTCCTGGGGGTCCTGACCATTAGATAACAGAGTATGTAGAGAAACAGATGGACTACAACGTGTAATTGTAGAACTACAAAGTGCAGCTATATGGTAAGTGGAACTGAGAAAATGGACAACGAGTATAGAGAAAAGGAGGTGGTCATAATGTTATACCTCATCAGTGTATATTAGTTATTTTATAATGGTAGTGGGCAGCCCTGTCACCTCATACCAAGAAGGGCCTGGGTATGACTGCCAAAGACATACAGCTCCTTGAATTGGAGATAATAATTTGCCATTAGGAGTCACAGTCAGAGGTTACTAAGAGTAGTACTGTAGAGGTGTGTAAATCAGAGAACAATGACTAAAGAGAGACTTTAGACTGGCCTGTCAGAATGGGGCAGTATCAATCCCACTCAGGAAGGTGCTGCTCTTATTTCTTGCAACATAGCTCATAGCCTAAGAACAGGTCTAGTTAAATCAGTGACAATCCAGAGCTAAGGTCAGGGAGAAGACTAAGGACTAAACCTACCGTTTGCTAGCTCCACTAAGTTGTCACTCAGGCTCCACCATACTGAAACTGTGTTTGTCCCCTGACCTAAACAAAAATGTAGAAATACTCAGAAGGTTTATTTTAGTAACCTAATTAGCATAAAATTAGGTCATACTGAATGCATAGTCAGCACCTTTGATCTAAAAATAGGATTGTTAAATATTACGTCTTAATCCAAATACATATGTAGCATTAAAAAAAAGGTAGTCCTCCCATATACAGTACAGTTACATACATCAGTCTTCTCTAATTGGCAAAGGAAGAGGCATCACAGTTGTTTATAAAGATAATCTAGATGCCACACAAATACATGGGCATTAAATGCACACAAGTTCTTTATACTAACAGTTTATAGTAGCCACAAAAAAGTTTGCCCAGTCAATTCCACTAATTATTATTTACAGACCCCCAGGGCAGTATTCTGAATTTCTTTGTGAACTTGCAGATTTCATCTCAAACTTGGTTGTTTCTTTAGACAAAGCATTAATTGCTGGTGACTTAAACATTCATTATGATAACCTACAAGATCCTCTGAGAACAGCATTTATGTCCATTCTAGATTCAGAAGGAGTTAATCAGAATGTAACAGACCTACTCGCAATGGTGATTATACACTTATCTATATATATATGATCTAATATTTACATCTGGATTAAATAGGGAAAAATATAGTTACACATTATAAGTCCACAGTATCACACCATCTGAAAGCATTTATCTCTTCTCATTTAAAATGCATTTAAGTTATAATATACACACTTATTAAAATCTGTTATTAATTTAGTCAGACAATTTGATACAATGTAGCTGACCGTATAAATATATTAGATCAGCAATTACAAAGTTATTTCCTTATCATCTGCAAATTCACTGTGAATACAAAGGATAAATTTTCGTGTTCCACAAGGTTCTTTTTAGGCCCATTTCATTATATATTCTAAGTGAAAAAGTCTGTTGCTAATTTATTAAAAATAAAAAAAACAAACAAAAAAAAATCAGATGTACACAAGTATTCACAGCCTTTGCCATGACACACAAAATTGAACTCCGGTGCATCCAGTTTCCACTGATCATCCTTCATAGGTTTCAACAACTTGATTGGAGTCCGGCTGTGGTAAATTCAGTTTATTGGACATGATTTGGAAAGGCACACAGCTGTCTGTATAAGGTCCCATAGTTGACGGTACATGTCAAGGCACTACCCAAGCCATGAAGTCCAAGGAATTGTCTGTAGACTTCCGAGACAGGATTGTATTGAGGCATAGATCTGAGGAAGGGTGCAGAAAAATTTCTGCAGCATTGAAGGTCACAATGAGCACAGTGGCCTCCATCATCCGTAAACGGAAGATGTTTGGAACCACCAGGACTCTTCCAAGAGCTGGCCGTCCAGCCAATCTGAGCGGTCGCAGTAGAAGGGCCTTACACAGGGAGATCAAGAAGCCGAGGGTCACTCTGAAAGAACCTTCCAGAAGGACAACCATATCTTGCTCAGGGGCCGAGCAGTGACAGCTTGACTGTGGTGGGATTTGAACTCACGACCTTTGGGTCAGTAGTCCAATTTCTTAACCACTGAGCTACAAAAAAAGGGCATCTGAAGAACTCTCAGACCATGAGAAACAAATTCTGATGATTAAAACAAAGATTGAACTCTTTGGCCTGAAAGCCAAGTGTCATGTCTAGAGGAAACCAGGCACTGCTCATCACCTGGCCAATGCCATCCCTATAGTGAAGCATGGTGGTGGCAGCATCATGGTGTAGGGATATTTTTCAGCATCATGAACTGGGAGGCTAGTCATGGAGGGAAAGATGAATGCAGCAATGTACAGAGACATCCTTGATGATAACCTGCTCCAAAGATCTCTGGCTCTCAGACTTGGGCAAAGGTTAATCTTCCAACAGGACAATGATGCTAAGCACACAGCCAAGATAACAAAAGACTGGCTTCGGGACAACTCCGTGAATGTTTATTAGTGGCCCAGCCAGAGCCCAGACTTGAACCCGATTGAACATCTCTGGAGAGATCTGAAAATGGCTGTGCACCGACGCTCCCCATCTAACCTGATGGAGTTTGAGAGGTTCTGCAAAGAAGAATGGGAGAACCTGCCCAAAAATTGGTGTGCCACGCTTGTAGTATCAAAATCAAAAAGACGTGAGGCTGTAATTGCTGCCAAAGGTGCTTCAACAAAGCATTGAGCAAAGGCTGTGAATACTTATGTAAATGTGATTTGTTTTTAAGAAATTTTACTTTTTCACTCTGTCATTATGTAGTATGTGTAGAATTTTGAGGGAAGCAATGAATTTAATCCATAATAAGGCAGTAACATAAAATGTGGAAAAAGTGAAGCGCTATGAATACTTTCCAGATGCACTGTACTATGTACAGTATATTGTGTTATGTCATGTGTGAGACCAACTGGCCAACACCTATGGGTGAGATTTTGGTCCCTGTTTCCAACAGGACTTGATTAACATACAGATGAACTGCCATGCTGGGGGTCCATCCTGTTGTCAAACCCATTTGGTAACTTTAGGGTCCATCTTATCAAAGCATCCAGGTGATCCAACTTTGGACACTACTATCAAAGGAACTCAGGAGGTACATGTAGTTCTCTTGTTGGAGGCTTTTACCAGAGAACGGCTTTAACCATCTAAGGCGGCTGCTCTTACCATCTAGCATCCTGTGGCCATCTAAGCTTTCATTGTTTCCATTCTTTTAATATCATATTTCTGTAATAACCCTTTCATTATTTTATCTCTAGAGTACTCAGTAGTTCTAAAACAAAAGTAAGAGTTTATAACCTTAAACTTACCTTAAGAGTGTATGAGCTCCATGATTTGTATGGCTACTAAGATGTGTATGTTAGACATGTTTCAAGGAACCTCGGAGAAGCTAATATAAAAGGCTAATAGTTGGATGTTTAAATGGAAACCTCTGACAAGTAAACAGGAAAGACCTAAGCTGACATGTTGACAGGAACCTCTGAGCTAACAGAATAATTGTTTAATAAATAGGCTATATAAGGAAGGCCTCAGATCATCACTCTGTATACTTCACATAAAGCCGTTGTAGATTAAATGGTAATTTGAACACCGAGGTATTACACTGAAAGATCACTGGATTAGGAACACCTGACAGGTGGCATATGATCACTGATAAAGTGCCCCCAATTGATGATTATGTCACAACAGGCTATCATATAAGGTGCTGACCTGTCCACTGCACAACATAAGGCAACATTTTCCAGCTATGGGTAAATGGAGCACTTTGAATAACTTTGACCACAGACAGATAGTTGGAGCCCAGAGGGATGGTGCAAGTGTTTCAACAACAGCTGCACTTATGGGCTGTTCCCATACCATGATATCACGGGTGCATCAAGAGTAGAGGAATCATCAACATCCAGCCAAAGGTCACATAGTGGTTGATCAGAGAGGCAACGCTTCACGACTGGTATCTCAGCTCAACCACCAGTACAACAGTGGGCAAGTACAAGCAATTTTAGCCATGATCATGCAATGTACCACCTAGAGTACAACAGCCATTGCATCCTAGGAACGTTAGTCATCCTACCACAATCTTTGTGGTAGGTGACCTGTTAGGGCCCTGTTAGCTGACCATTTGTACCCAGATCTACAGGAGATCTTTCCCGACAACAGTGCAATTTTTCCACAGGACAATGCCCCGTATCATCAGGCTTGGATCACTCAGGGGTGGCTGGAACAACACAACAATGAATACTCCACGCTGCCTTCGCTCCCAAACTCACCTGACTGCAACGCCATTCAACATATTTGGGATATGCTGTAATGGGCTGTGTAGTACGCACCTACTTGCCCACAAAATGTCCACCAACTAATGTAGCTGCTTCAGCAGGCATGGGTCGGGTTGGGTGTGGTGTCTGTTCTCTGAAGTCTGCATGCTGTAATTAATCAAAAAGGTGGACCAACCCATTATCCTAATGGGTTGTTCCTAATCCAGTGATCATTCAGTGTATATTCTTGGTATTAACTAAAGTGTTTGATTAAAACTAAATTGTGTGATTCACTGTGACTGATAAATAGTTCTGGAGTTCTGAGATGGACTGATGCAAAGTGGAAAAGTGTCCTGTGGTCTGACAAGTCCATATGTCAAATTGTTTTTAGAAATCATGGACGTCGTGTCCTCCGGGCCAAAGAGGAAAAGGACTGTCTGGATTGATATCAGCGCAAAGTTCAAAAGCCAGCATCTCTGATGATATGGGGGTGTGTTAGTGCCCATGGCATGGGTAACTTGCACATCTGTGAAGGAACCATTAATGCTGAAATGTACATACATGTTTTGGACCAACATATGCTGCCATCCAAGCAACGTCTTTTTCAGGGACATCCTTGCTTATTTCATGGCAAGCCATATTCTGCATGTAACAACAGCGTGCCTTCGTAGTAAAAGAGTGCTGGTACTAGACTGGCCTGCCTGCAGTCCAGACCTGTCTCCCATTGAAAATGTGTGGCACATTATGAAGCAAAAATACAACAACGGAGACCCCGGACTGTTGAGCAACTGAAGCTGTACATCAAGCAAGAATGAGAAAAAATTCCACCTACAAAGCTTAAACAATTAATATCCTCAGGTCCCAAACACTTATTTGAGTGCTGTTAAAAGGAAAGGTGATGTAACACAGTGGTAAACATGCCCCTGTCCCAACTGTTTTGCAGGCATCAAATTCAAAATGAGTGAAAATTTGCAAAAACCAATAAAGTTTATCCGTTTGAATATCTTGTCTTTGTATTCAACTGAATATGGGTTGAAAAGGATTTGCAAATCATTGTATTCTATTTTTATTTATGTTTTACACAACATCCCAACTTCATTGAAATTGGGGTTGCATGTTCAAAAGAATGGCTCTCCATTCTGGTTTCCTTTTTAGGGAGTTGAGTTTACTAGGTTTACCTGCGAAATAATCACTAGATAGGGTAAGATTTGGACCAGATTAAAACTTGGACACCTCTGATACATCCAAAAGCTGCTGCGTTTGCAAGAATTTCTTCCCCATACACATCTGTGGTTTAATGTAAAATGCACTTAGGTCTGTTTGTATGAGGGTCACACTGGGTTTTCCTCAGTCTGGTTCCTCACAAGGTTTCTTCCTCTTGTTATCTCAGGGAGTTGTTCCTTTCATTGTTGCCTCCGATGTGGACATAAGGGATAAAAGTTTCTATAAATTTAAAAGGTATGTCAAGATTGTATGTCTCTGTCAAGCTGTTTGAGACAATGTCCATTGTTAAAAGCACTAGAAATAAAATTTAGTTGAAATGAATTGTGTCTGGTCTGCAAGAGACTAGCGACCTGTCCACTATCAGACTCTCCAGTTAACACTGGGATAGGCTCCAGCTCCTTCTGCAACCCAGCATAAGTGGCTCAAAAAATGAACGAATTATTTTGAATTATAACATACAACGTTACTTTATACAAACATGAGAAAGTCCTTTTTTAAATGAAAAAAAAGCTGGTTGGTACTGGGCTACGGTCAACTCAATCAATAAATATATACAATTTGTGTAAACAATAGGATGTTTTAAGATTTATCCTCATGTTTTATCTTCATATTTTTTGTATATAGTAAAGTGAAGCAATTCCTTCTACAGAGCAAATTCCACTTAAATTTACAGGACAGATCTATTCCTATACAAATTCTTTGTGTTTCTTTAACTTAATGATTTCCCTTTTGCTAACAGCTTTTGTACAGCTGTAAGGGTGTTTGTTGCTACAATGCTGTTTTCTATATGTCCAAAAGGCCCTGAAGACCATGCAAAACAACTGTAGTGGATGAAATAAAAACTCCTTCATTGAGGAAGAAAATTCTCCCCACAAGAGAAAGGAGAAAGGCCAAATCAAGGACACGCTCGATAAAGATTTCACCAGAGTAAGTACAGAGGGCTAACCACAAGACGCAAACCATTGGTAAGCAGATTACAACAGATTAGAGTTTGCAGGTAAACAGGAAGAACAGATTAGAGTTTGCTAAAAACATCTAAAAAATCCTGTGCAGTTCTGGAATGGCTTTCTATGAAGGGAAGGAACTGATAATGATCCAGAGTATACCACATATTATGGAGTTGCCATGTATAGCTGCCAGTGGAACTAGTTCCCTTTTATTTACTGATGTGACTGCTGACAAAAAACAGCAGATTAATTCTGAAATGTACAATAACAATGACAATAACCTGACCTGAATCCCACTGAGCATTCATTTCACTTGCTGAAGGCGCAAACATGCAAAAAGTGCAGCCATTCCTACACCATTCAACCGATTTGGATAAATAACCTTAAATGAAAGTTTGTCTGCACACTGAGCTCATGTTTGTAGAGGAAGCTGCTTTCTTTCAAGTGTGACCCCCACATGCCCAGAAGGATCTATGCGCGCATGCGCGCGCACACACCCCCACGCTGACCTCAAGGCTGATCCCCAGGATCAGGCAAACACCACCTGGCCTGATGAGATTACAAACCAAGCAAAAAGTTTACAAAAGTTGTCACGAGTTACACCAGAGGTGCCTCAAAGTCTAGCTCCAAGTCTGTCTTATCAATGAACAGACACTTGCAATAAACCAAAGAGGACAAAGGTCACATGAATGGATACTCTACAAAAGACGAACAGCACCCTCTTCTGGCTAAAATTGCCATGGCGTGATTGGGATAGATATAAAAACTTTTGGAATTGAATGTGTGTGTGTATATACACTGCTCAAAAAATAAAGGGAACACTTGAACAGCACAATGTAACTCCAAGTCTACCACACTTCTGTGAAATCAACCTGTTTTTGGAAGCAACACTGATTGTGAATCAATTTCACCTGCTGTTGTGCAAATGCAACAGACAACAGGTAGAAAAGAGAGGCAATTAGCAAGACAACCCCTATAAAGGAGTGGTTCTGCAGGTGGTGACCACAGACCTTTTCTCTGTTCTCA
>JAOUQY010000051.1:2939945-2954112 GCA_028566355.1 Doras micropoeus
GCCACTATCCTGCAAGAAGAATGGCTTAAAATCCCTCTGACCACTGTGCAGGACTTGTATATATCATTCCCAAGACGGATTGACGCTGTATTGGCCCCAAAAGGAGGCCCTACACCATGCTAATGAATTATTGTGGTCTAAAACCAGGTGTTTCAGTTTCATTGTCCAACCCCTGTATGTATGTATGTATGTATGTATGTATTCATTTACTCCTTCCAACGTTCATCCATTTATGAGTACTTTCAGTGCAAGTTAAAAATACAGTAATTGTACCACAGTGTGCCAAAATAATACTAGCCATTATAAAAGTTTTGTCCAGAAAGAAATGAGAGCTTATGCATGAGGATGTTGGTTCAAGGTCAGTTAGACTGGGATCTCATATACACCGTAGGACCCGTTTCAGTTGCATTCTATCCTTCCCAGCGCCCAGATGTTTCTATTGTGAGTTTGGTGCAAATGTTGGATCATTTAATAAGAGAGCCCAATTTCCTTAACAGAGTGATCACAGATTTTGATCAAATCAAAAGTCAAATCGCCATTCATCGTATTTTTTGATTCTCAAGAATTTTGATTCTCCATAAAGAATTTGTTCTGGAAAGCCAAGATTAAAATGCATTTAAAAGGCTACCACTTTGGCCACATTTGAAATGCCACCATCAGCATAGAAAAGAACATCCACAGAGTCACAAACTACACTCTGATCACCTTCACAGTTGACAATCTCAGGCATGCTACCAAAAATGGCAGAGGCACTGAGAGCTTTGTGCATTCACACAGATCATATTTTGAAGTTGATAATACTGATTTTGTTTATTAAATAATTAAAAAAAAATTCTCATTATTTTCCAGGCAGACCTCCTACATAAATTGTGTGTGTATATAAAACTTTCTGCTGAAGTAAGTTAAGACAATTATCAATAGTTGAACCACTATTGAATTCACCATTGATATTAGTTTATTAACTAATTTCAAGATAAGCTTTAATGTCACAGCAATGTTCAACATTTAACTGGTGTTGTAATTACACAGGCTGAGTATAAGCAACACTGCACTGGAAAGAATGCAAACACAAACACATTAAATATTACATGTTTATGTGAAATATACTGCAACCTACCACATTTTCAGCAACAGCAGAACAATTCAGTCCATCATTCCCATCATCATTCTCTCTCAGAGAAGAGTCACTCACTCCATCTTTAAAGACATGACAAAACCTTGAACATTTGATTCAATCTAAATTTCAAATGAAGCATAAAACACAAAACCATAATGACTCAAAAAGGCTTGACCAACAGACATAATTACTGACAGTTACAATAAAGTTCAATATATAGAAAATAAAATTTCTCAGAAAAATTTTTCCTACCTTCAGATAAACAAAGTGACACTGCATCATTCTGCTCACTGTTCTCTGGTAGCTCAACACACTTATGTTTGTCTCCCCCAGGGGTCAAAGGTGACTTGAGCTCAGAACTGGCTACTTTCGGAAAGGTCACTGGCCCACCTTTGGGAGGTGGAATATCAATGCCCATCAATCGATACTTCCTCCTGCGATTACCGATCCATGTCTGCCATGAAAAGTTGAACAAGAAATGTTCAATAACAAATAAAATGAATGAACATGTGAATGTTTCTGCATGGTGCACTGTGATAGACTGGTGTTCCATCCTAAGTGCATTTCCATCTTGTGCCCAGTTATACAGTGATAGGCTCCAGATCTACCATGACCATGACCAGGATAGATATCTAAGAATGATATCTGAAGATGGAAGAATGAAAGAATTAATGAAATGTATGAGTAATGTAAATATAATGAATATTTTCTCTTCTGGTAGGGAGCTGACTTCTCTTTCCTGCCATCATTAAGCTCCTGAGAACAAAATTTGCTCCGAATTGATGCATATAATAAACACTAATTTTGTTTGGGTCACTTGCAACATTTTACAAGTTTAACTTGTAACTACAAACTGAATGTGAATATATAAAGATCTATGTGCCTTAAAAAATGTTTTTAGATCAAACAAATTTGTAAGTTTTGAGTAGTGTTTCCCTAATCCAATAGGTGTTTATAAGAATACGTATATTCTTACATTTTTATCATATCAGCTGCATGTGGAGAGGAGGGGATTGACCTGGCAGGTAATGTGTGATGATTCTCATCTTTGTTTTGTTACTGCCGATCTACGTATTTATATTCCTTTATGCTTTCAGGGATGGCTGGAACCAATGAGTGTGACTGAACTGGCAGAGCATGCAACACGCAGACAAACCCACATGCCAACGAGTGTAAACTCGGACATGAACGGAGCAAAAGCCACAGGTTCATGATGGAGCATTTACCATTGTTTGTTTTTGCTTGGGTTTTTGAATGTGCACTGAAAAGAATGCCTGTCAAAATCAAAGAAAGTCAAATTCATCAGTCACGATCACACACATCTCTGGCATGTGTTAAAAAATGTCTGCATATTATATCGGGATTGATGATGACCACAATTTAATAGCTATTCATCCATAAAGCCTTTCCTCCTTGAACCGTTGTAAATGGAGCAAAAGAAAAAAGCTTAAGCATCCAGAAATTACTAAGAGGTACCCTACAGACCTTAACAATTTCACTGTCCACACTGAGCTCAATGGCAGCTGCAGCAATCTTCTCTCTGCACACAGAGCCCAGACTGGTCATGCCTTTGTCCCAGTACCTCTTTAGCGTGTACACATCTTCATCACTAAACTGGGTCCTATCCTGGAGCTGCACAGAAATAAGACTTAGAAAGGTTCATTTTTCATATGCTGGACATGGGCACAAGGCATCATAGGAAGAAATCAGTGCACTCACCGTTCTTTTACGGGAGTTGCTAAGAAGCCAGGGGGATGACATGATACTTACCTAATAAAAGACACAAAACATCTTATGACCTCCAGTAATTCAACTATCTGTAACCTCCAGTAATTCAACTATCTAGCCAGCTTGTAAAAAGACCCATAACTCTCACCCTTAATCAGGGTTTGACAAACAATTTGTCAGGGCCAGTAAAAAAGTATGCAATATACAATAAACTTATATACAATAAAATTATATACAATAAAAAAGTATATAAAAAAGTATAAAAAATATGAAAATATGCAAGGGGCTGGTAATACTCTGAGGAGACCAGTCAGGGACACAACATTGGACATTGCAATAAAAAATACATTCAAAATGTTCAGATGTTGCATATTTTTGTTAAAATATGCAATGAAGCACTTCAAAGATTAACAACTAAACATTTTTGATCACTGATGATCAGTTATATTTTTATACCATGATATTCAACACCACAAATTTGCATATGACAAGACAAGATATTTAATGTTCAAACAGATAAACTTTATTGTTTTTTGCAAATATTCACTCATTTTGAATCTGATGCCTGCAATACATTCCAAAACAGTTGGGACATGGGCATGTTTACCTCTGTGTTACATGACCTTTCCTTTTAACAACACTCAATAAGCGTTTGGGAACTGAGGACACTAATTATTTGTTTTGTGGGTAGAATTCTTTCCCATTCTTGCTTGATTTACAACTTCAGTTGCTCTACATTCCGTGGTCTCCGTTGTCGTATTTTGAGCTTCATAATGCACCACACATTTTCAGTGGGAGACAGGTCTGGACTGCAGGCAAGCCAGTCTAGTACCCGCACTCTTACTACAAAGTCATGCTGTTGTAACACGTGCAGTATGTGACTTGGCATTGTCTTGCTGAAATAAGCAGAGACATCCCTGAAAAAGACGTTGCTTGGATGGCAGCATATGTTGCGTCAAAACCTGTATGTACCTTTCAGCATTAATGGTTCCTTCACAGATGTACAAGTTACCCATGCCATGGGCACTAACACACCCCCATACCTGGCTTTTGAACTTTGCGCTGATAACAATCCAGACAGTCCTTCCAATCCATCCAGACACAACTTCCATGATTTCCAAAAACAATTTGAAATTGGACTCTTCAGACCACAGGACACTTTTCCACCTTACGTCAGTCCATCTCAGATGAGTTTGGGCCCAGAGAAGCCGGCGGCGTTTCTGGGTGTTGTTGATATATGGTTTTCGCTTTGCATGGTTTTAACTGGCACTTGTAGATGGAGTGACAAACTGTGTTCACTGACAATGGTTTTCTGAAGTGTTCCTGAGCCCATGTGGTAATATCCATTACAGAATGATGTCAGTTTTTAATGCAGTGCCTTCTGAGGGCTCAAAGCTCACTGGGAATTCAGTGTTGGTTTTCGGCCTTGCCGCTTACTTGCAGAGATTTCTCCAGATTCTCTGAAACTTTTGATGATATTATGGACTCTAGATGATGAAATACCTACAATCCTTGCAATTGCATGTTGGGAAATGTTGTTCTTAAACTGTTGGACTATATACTCATACAGTTGTTCACAAAGTGGTGAACCTTGGACTGAGCCTTTCATGGATGTCCCCTTCATACCCAATCAAGACACTCACAAGTTTCCAATTAACCTGTTCACCTGTGGAATGTTCCAAAAAGGTGTTTTTTGAGCATTCCTCAACTTTCCCAGTCTTTTGTTGCCCCTGTCCCAACTGATTTGGAACATGTTGCAGGCATCAGATTCAAAATGAGTGAATATTTGCAAACAAACAATAAAATGTATCCATTTGAACATTAAATATGTTGTCTTTGTAGTGTATTTAATTCAATATGGGTTGAAAAGAATTTGCAAATCACACAACATCCAGAGAGAGATAGAGATAGAGAGAGAGAGAGAGAGAGAGAGAGAGAGAGAGAAAGAGAGGGTGGTGTTGTGCTCAGGTGTCCACATATAGTGTATAATATATAAACATGACGAATTGTTTTTCAGTTGTTGTATTTTATCTGTATGTATGTATTTTAAAGTCTATTTTATTTATTTAGACTATTATTTAAGCTGCTGAATAATGAAGATGGAGGCCATACTTTAAAAACCAAACTTAAACCAAATTTGTGATTATTACAAATAGGACAACTCTTGCAGCAATATTAACAAATAAATAGACTATACTTTATCATTAAATAAATGTATTGCTTGTCACCATCTTATTCATTCATTCATTCATTCTCTAAGCCGCTTATCCTACTACTGAGTTGCATGGGGTGTCTGAGCCTATCCCAGTGTTCACTGGGCAGAAGGCAAGGAAACACCTTGGACAGGTCTCAAGTCCACTGCAAGGCTTATATCATATTAGTGTTTTTATTTTCAATTATCTCTTTTGTTATACTGTATTGTACTAATTTAAAAAACGCACAGTCCACAGTCCAGTTATTTCTCAGGTGTTTGTAGCAGTGGTCTAGAAGCTGTTGAAAAACTCAAAAACTGCTTAAGCAAGTGCACAGATAAAGTCTAGATACCAATAATTTTAACAAATTTTAGAGCATGATACTTTGTGTTTCCACAGTATACACATTTTTTTGGAAACCTACAATTAAGAACTGAAAGGTTCTTGATTTAATGTTAAATGGAACATGATACAGGAGCCTTTTCTTTAAGGTATAAGGCATAATACTCTGAGCATTTTTAAGGTTTTATTTAACCACACATGTAATCTACAAAACGAATCAATTAATTAATTGAACAGTACTTTGTGTTGAACAGGATCAGGGGTTACTATGTAAAATTAGATAACATTCCAATATTCAGCTTATACATGTTCTTACATATACTATTAAAATATCCAGATAAATAGCTCTAAAATATTTTCTAGCCAGCTATACATGTTGTTCACCAAGTGGATTTAAGAGCTCTGCTTTATTGTGTAATAGCTGAACATGGAGGCTGATTTGCGCTTGATTGATTTGTACTGGCATGAAGGAAGAAAACAAAATTCTGAAATCCTGGTTGTTGTTGAACATATACATACACATTTTAAACATTTTAATTTTGGTACTACTTTTTGATCACAGGGTGTCACAAGCCCTTTTCTCTGTCAACCAAGTGACAATGCAAGAATCATTGAGCAGCAATAAAGGAGTCATAATGACTGCTGTCTGAGACCTCATGGACATACCTTGTGTGGTGAAGTTTTTTGATAAGTAACACTCAATCATGACAGACAGTATTTCAAACTTAAAGGATTCAGTATTGGTACAAGAAAATAATTATTTACTATTTCACACAAATTCTGTACCAAACTCTTCGGGGAACAGCTGCTTTTCCCTAAAGTTATGTACAGTATGTCTATTTAGTAAAATTTTCTGTAACTATCTTTACCTTTATCATCATCATATAACACAAAAGTGATATCTCAAACAGATGATTTTTTAACTACTTAGCAATTGATCACATGTTTATCAATGTTTATTATCAAGTAGTAAATCATGCTAATAACAAACAGGAACCATCTTCACTATACCTTGAGATTGGGTATTCTTGATGAAGAGGTCTCTGCAAAGTGTCTTACTGGATAGCTGCAAGTGGAGCCTGAATCAAGCAGCAAAGCACTGTTGGTTTGGCACCCTTTTTCCCCAAAACGCACAGAACTGGGGGAACTGCATGCCACTGCTAGCAGGTTCCTTGCCGTCACAGTGTACATATCCTGACTATTAATTGTTGAAGTCTCTTCTGTTGAGACCCTACTGCTTTCGATTCCAATAACATTATTACTTGAAGACTTGCTGAGCTGCATCTGGGCACCCATGTTTGCCAACTCTTCTTCCCTCAAATACTCATCATCTGCATCCCCTGTTTCCATTGCAATTGAAAATGTTTCTGATGAATCAGGCACACATGTTTTTCTTATCCTGTAATCTTGACTTATGTCACTGGAAGGCTGTTGTGAGGCTTCTGCTAACCCAGCGATGGTGAACACCTGCTGGATCCTGACCCCACTTTCTGCAGTACTTGCTGGTGGAGTTCGGTGTAGGTTTGTTGCTGTTTGTTGGTTTGAAGTTGGGGGCCGTTGCTGGTGCTGTGGAGCACCACATTGCGTAACCCAGTTGGTGGCAACTGATGCCAGGTCTTGAGGCACCCTTCTCATCTGACTGAACATAAAGGTGCTGGAGCTGGGGATATGAGATTTGCGTTGGAGGGACACCACATCTGGGTGCAAGACAAGCCGAGAATGCAGACTCGATTCAATATTAGGATTTAACGTTACCACTTTTGCAGCTGCCGTGTTCTGGGAAGAAGACTCTAAGCAGTTTACAATGCGTGGGAGAGAGTATGTACCAGTCACTATTACATCATTGTTGTTTTTGGATCCATTGGAGGATGGAGAGGAGGAGGAGGATGAGGAGGTTGAAGAACAGCAGGCTTGGGGAGAAAGGAGGTGTACTGTAGATGGCCCACGCTGAACATTCCGCACAGCAGCCACATCTGTCGTTAATACTGGGCCAAGAGTTACTCCAGCACTTACAATGGCATGGTTAGACAAACCCACCCCTCCATTCTTATCAGCTTTGGAAGCCAGCTTTCGCCTCTTGTTGCCTACCCATGTCTGCAAAGTCACAAACAGGAAATTTTTAATGCAAGGTCCACTTAGATTTTTCCTATTACTAATCCTTCAGCTTGCTTCAACTTGCTCTAGACTGAAAACTTTCCCAACCAAAAACACTGAGGGAACGAATATTTAAAAATCTGTTCAGTAACAGAACATAACCTAAATTCTACGGGACATACACTGTTAAAGGATCATTAGTGCTGACCTTTCACATAATGTGGACAGCAAACTAAACTCTTAAAATTCCTGTGATATTTACAAATATTTTGATAACACTTAGTTTCTTCATATGCAAGTGCATATATTGATCAATGTCAGTCACCTGTAATTTGTCAAGCATGTTCTTCAGAGTTCACAGAGAGCTGAAAACAACAAAATGACATTACATCCTAAGAAATGGTCATGTGTGCTATTACTATTATTTACAACAAAGATGTTTGTGATACCCTAAAATATATGTATTTTTTAAAAAGCTATAGATTATTGTTGTGGTGTCAGCTGTATTGTACTTGTGGAACAGCTGTATTGTACATGTGTTTGGATGGGTATTTAATATTTGAAAAGCAGGACTCTCACCAGCTACATTACGAGGAACATACTTATTCACTGCTTATTCGTGCAATTACTCAATCAGCCAATCATGTAC
The DNA here is from genome assembly GCA_028566355.1 of Doras micropoeus. Taxonomy (NCBI): domain Eukaryota; kingdom Metazoa; phylum Chordata; class Actinopteri; order Siluriformes; family Doradidae; genus Doras; species Doras micropoeus. The sequence continues at coordinate 2,948,068 of JAOUQY010000051.1, forward strand.
CAGAAATGAAAAGCTCAAACTCATGCAGGAGAACTTCATTTAATGCTCACATCAAACATCAGAATGGGGTAAAATGTTATCTCAGTGACTTTGTCTGTTGCGTTGTTGTTGATAACAGGCTGGTTTGAGTGTTTCAGAATCTACCGATGACCTGGGATTTTCACATACAACACTCCCTAGAGTTTACATAGAATGGTGTGAAAAACAAAACAACATCCAGTGTATGGCAGTTTTGCAGGTGAAAACACTGCTGATGAGAGAGGTCAGAGGAGAATGGCCATCAAATGCATTTCTGCCCTTAGAACTGCCAGATGTTTTATTTTTTGCACCAGTCTATGTAAACAAGAACAAATGGATCACCAAATTCTTTCTTCAAATGCCTGACCTCAGCAAAACATTTTCCACAAGACAAACTGAGCCACAAAGTCCATGGCAGAGACTTACTCGGACAACACTGAAGTCAAGCTTTGTCTCCTGAGCACATTGAAGAATAAGCTGGAAGCAGCTTTTGCTTTGATTGGTCATCCCATTTTCATAATAACGCTCAAGGATGCGTTGTTGCTCAGCAGTGAACACAGACCGCAAATTCATCTAAAGAATAAATTGGGAATATGGAAATATTTATTAGGAGCATAAATTCTGTAATTAAATAGACACTAGATTCTATTATTGTTAAAGCTACAATGCACATAACTTTTTCATTTTCATTTAAAAAAAATAAATAAAAAACAAAAACATGGTGACAGACAAGTTACTAAATGGTCTTACAATTAGCTTCTAATAATTTTTTCTACCAGAAAAGGCAAGGGGATATCAAATTTCAAAATGTTACATGCAGCAGCTTTACAAAGCAGATGGTCAGTCATGTGCTGAATCATCTAAATCACTTCACACCCAGGCACACCACTTTAAGTTTTATTCATGTATGCACAGTACTCACAGTATGCACACCTCGCTTCTCCTGCCATGCTTCCATGCTTCAGGCGAAGTGAGAATGAGATCCTGACCACTGCACTCCGGTAAGCCATTCAGCATGCAGAGGATGACAAATGAGCTCCCTTTTATTCATTTCTCTTTTTTGTTTTACATGTTACAATTTGGCAAGATCTAACATATTATGGGGCTATCTGATGGGGATCCTCACTCTGTTGCATGACTTGACTGTAGGCGTATTGCCTCTCAAGGCACCAGATTAAACTATGTCTGTAAGACAAGGGAATAAGAGAAAGTGTGCACTGGTGAAAAACAGTCTACCACCCTGTACATCAGTGTTCTGCCTGTTTAACCAAAGCACATTAGACATTTGAAGAATAACCATTAACAATTAACAATGCCCAGAGAAGCAAAAAGTAATTATATGTATAAAGCAATTAATGAATACTCTGATGTGTGTTTTAGCTTCAGTTTTATCCACCATATCTGCAGCATACACCATATATGGTTACCAGAGACAAGAATTTCAGCACAGTTAGCTGTACTGACAAAAGGAAAAGAAATCTATTGAAACTCACCTATAATGGAAGCCTATGTGATGTTTAATTTGGTCAATAAATCTTTAAAATCCTGAAGATTTTGTGATATTGCTCAGTCAAACCTAAAACATTTCAGCAGTTTTAATGTTGGTGATGCATAATTACAAAGCAATTTTAACCTACTAACAATTTAACCTACTGATGGAATTCAACAACTGTACTTACATTAAGTAAATCTGGAAGCCCATGTGCATTATGTTAGTATGTCAGTATAAGTCATATTTGTTTTTTTTAAAGTAAAGTCCACCCTGAGTGTCTTGCCTATCATTTTTATGATTAACATGTGATATTGATTTACTGAAGCAACAATTTATTTTTAATACTTAAATTCTGAGTTTACATTTTTGGTTTAATTTCTTTCATCATGTTCTTCATCAGTAGAGCTGTTGGTCTATTTTCACTTTGGTTAATGGTTTCCTACATTGCCCAGAATGTGAAAATTCATGCTTTCATACTAATACTGTCATCAAAGATTAGACATAGATTGCTCATTATAGCTGAGATGCACTCTGAAACTCTCTCTAATGTTTGCTGCTCCACTAATTATACATTAAAATGACACTGAACATCAGTGTATAAATGACGGGTGAGAACAGAAGTACTTGTTCTTTTCTTTTTAGGAGCTAACAGTAAAACATGACCGTAATCCCTTATGTCTGAGACCACTGATTTTCTTCTGAGTACTAAACACTTCTAAAATTGCGCTAGCAACGTCACCCTGCAACATCAGTGCAGCACGTACCTGCAAATAAGAACATAGCATTGACCGACAAATTATCAACAGAACTCATCCTTCATTCATTCATTCATTTTCTTAACCGCTTATTCCTTTTCAGGGTCACGGGAGAGCCGGTGCCTAGCTGGCAGCATAGGGCGCAGGAACAACCCTAGACAGGGTGCCAATCCATCGTAGGGCATGCACACTCACGCACACACCCGGGCCACTTTAGAGACACCAATCGTGCATCGTGCATGTACATCACATGCATGTCTTTGGACTGTGGGAGGAAACCGGAGTACCCGGAGTAAACCCACGCAGACACAGGGAGGACATGCACATCGGAAAGGACCCAGACCGCCCCACCCGGGGATCGAACCCGGGACCTTCTTGCTGTGAGGCGACGGTACAACCCACCGAGCCACCGTGTCGCCCTCAACAGACCTGTTAATTTGAAATTTGAAGGGTGCCAATTTAGAAATCTTTCAGTATGAACATATTTGTGCTTCAGATTGGAGTTTTCTAAGGCCTTTCATTTATGAAGTATTATTCCAGACACACCAAGCCTTTTTAGCTTTAAAAGTTAATACATGTTGAAATTATGGTGACCCCCACCCCCCTCCACCAACAAATAATATGGACTTTTCATAAAAGATGTAATGTTAGTGCATTTTATTTAACGTTTACTTTAATTCAGCCAAACAAAAATGAGATTTTAAAAAGAGAATTTTCGTTGTATTCGTGATCAAAAATACGTCCGTGCTGAAAATGAGCTATGAGCAGCAAAACCATTTTTCCAGTTCTTCTACAGCTAAACCAGCAGCAGCACTGAGCGCCATAAATCACCACAATTCATGCTGCTCTGAGCCCCTTTTCGCAGCAGCCTTCCTCTGCCTCTCAGTAAAAACAATAAAGCAGAACAGAGAACATAACACTAACATTACCCGAAAGTTATAACGAAATAGTTCTTTGGGCAAGTTTCTTTGAATCTAGCAGGTCGTTTATCCAAACTCTGTGTCAGTTTTTAAACAAAGACAGACGGTGTTGTAGCAAGTTCAGTTGGCCAGTACACTATTGATGCAGTTAGCGTTTAGCTCCCGTGCTAAAACATTGTACTAATAGCAGTAGCCGGCTAAGGACACACAGCCGGTTTAAATTCAGTCGCTTCCAAATATTCCATGAGGGAGATACACTGGAAATCTTCCAGAAACGCGACTTTTTTCCCCATTTGTACTTTATTCATGAGCAGTCGTTTTTGTGGTTATAATGTTGCATTCCAAGCTTCGATTCAGAAGCCGAATAAGGAGACAGGCATTGCAAGGGTTATTCATTTCATTCGTGATTTTCCAAAACCCTTAGTGCGCATGGCTAGCAAATGAAATAACGATTACATCTCCAATCGAAGAGATGAGGAAAACGCACCTTCACCCGCCCGATTCAGCACGGGAATTACCACAGTCCGGAATGGAGAAAAACCCAACGCAACTTTCCGTGCACGTTAACCAACCAACACAAGGCGAAAACAAAGTACATCACCATCGAGCGACTGGATTTGAGGAAATAAGCGTAATCGCGCGTTTCGGCAGGAACGCTAGGCCCGGGAGACCCATCATCAAGCGCACGAAACTTTTATTTTATATGCAGTGCCTTAAACCCAACCCTGATTAAAATTTAAGCCAAGCTATTCCGGGCCGTCCCTGTGTGTCACCGAAAGCCATAAAAATCCCTGAGCATATTAATTTGATAGATACCTTTCTTTGTTGACAAATCAGCAGCTATTCGAATTCAGCAGATTTTTTTACACCAGCCCCTGCGCCAGACAATGAAATCAAAACGTCCGATCATCAATTCTAATCATGATCGTGACGTAGCAACCAACTGGACCGAATCAGCGGCCGAGATCATGGCTGTGACATTTGCTGCGGGTGAAAACTGAGAGCTGTTGTCCCGCCTATCGTGACTTTGTATGGGAGGGGCCCGGGAGGGAGGTCACTGCTAAAACAAGCACGACGTTCCCACCCAGTGAAAAATAATTGACAAGTGTTTTACATGCACCAATATCTTAGAATTAATAAAGAAAATACAAAATCTAACAAAGATTATGATAATTCGTGTAAATGTCCTGTGAATTTTCCATCTGGTAAATCAGAAAAGGTCTGCAAAGGACTAATTAAATGTTCATAAATCATACACTGATCAGACATAACATTAAAACCACCTGCCTAATGTTGTGTAGGTCATCCCTTGTACTGCCAAAATGTGTGCTATGGTATGTGGCACCAACATGTTAGCAGCAGATCCTTTAAGTCCTGCAAGTTGCTAGGTGGGGCTTCCATGGATCGGACATGTTTGTTCAGCACATCCCACATGCTCCAACAGTTTGAGATCTAGGGAATTTGGAGGCCGAGTCAACACCTTGAACACTTTGTCATGTTCCTCAAACATTCCTGAGCAAATTTTTTGTTGTGTGGCAGGTAGGGTGGCCAAACATCCGGCTTTTGGTCAGACAGTCCAGTTTTTCGGCTCCCTGTCCTCGCAGCTCCACCTATTATTTCTCCTTTTTCAGGGCAACTGAGGTTGCATTTTGCATGTCATTGGCTCATGAACATGTTGAAACAAATACATTGAATTTAATTGGTTTAACAGCATTGCCATGTAATCTCATAACTCACCAACCAGCTAAACACAGAAAACAAGCCCTCTAAGTGCTAGTCAATTAGCAAGTTCTCACACCTGCCACAAGCAAAGCTGTGAAAATGCCTAAAAGAAAAATGACTTATAGTCCAGAGTGGTCAAACATTCTCTCATTTCAAAAAGTAGGAAAGATGAATTCCATGCTTTCTGTATGCTGTGCTGATGTGATATAGACATTAGCAGCAAAGGAAAGAGTACTATTGAACACCATGCTGATACAGACAAGCACAAGCAAAACAGTACAGGTACATCATCTGTGGCATCCTCAGATTAAGTTTTTTTTTTCTCCTGATATTCTGGTGTCATGTCCTCCTTTTGGTGTTGTGATGTCCTCCTTTTTAGGGTTATGAAAGTGGCCACCCTAGTGGCAGGGCGCATTATCCTGCTGAAAGTGGCCACTGTAATTAAGAAATATAGGTTGCCATGAAGGGGTATACTTGGTCTGCAATAATGTTTTGGTAGGTGGTTGGTGTCAAAGTAACCTCCACATGAACGCCAGAACCCAAGGTTTCCCAGCACAACATTGCCCAGAGCATCACACTGCCTCTGCTCACTTGCTTTCTTTGCGCAGGGCCTGATTCTCCCCTACACACTTCACTCATGCCCACAGTGTTTAACTTTAGAATGAAAGTGGGCTCAGTTATTTAAAATAGAAATAGATGGAGTCAACCCCTTGAGTATTTCAGCTGTCTGGAAAACAGAGAAATGTGGACTTTTGGGCTTTGATTTGGCCCAAATTTTATAAATAAGAAGCATCCAACTCATCCAAATATGCATACTTTTAAACCTACATTTCCCCCTTGACTTAAATTTATGATTTGCACAGCATGAATGCAGATACATGCTTTGGGCGAAGCAACCCATGTAAACACCATTTACACGATATTCTGCCCTTGACTTACACGCTTTTCAGCCAAGTGATTCTGAGGGCTATATTAAATCAATTCAAATCAAATCGATTTTTAAGAATAAGAACAAGTATACATTCGTGGTGTCCAAAGCGGTCCATGTGTGCGTCTGCAAGGAAGTACAGGGGTTAGACAATGAAACTGAAACACCTGTCATTTTAGACCACAATAATTTATTAGTATGGTGTAGGGC
>JAOUQY010000051.1:2965900-2976362 GCA_028566355.1 Doras micropoeus
CTTAAGTTGAAGTTTAAGAGGAAAAGAGAATAAGCTGCAGTTTCACAGAAGAGAAATAAGAGGAAAACAGAGAATACGTTGAAGAAATGAATAGAGAAAAGGAGTTTAAGTAGTAAGCCTAATTAGTAATGGTAAACATGAGCTAAATAACACCATGCAAGTTTAATTAAGAAGGGCCCATATCTTTTTTAACGGTAAGACGTGTTACTCACCGAGTGAAAAATTTGGCTTTGTGGAATAGTTAGTTTAAGTAAACAGGGAAAAGTGATTAAAAGAGATGCGTGTCAGAAGTTAGAAGTTAAGAGAAGATTATAGGTAAGCCGCAAATGTGGTAAAAAAAAAAAAAAAAGCCCTCTTTGATGAGGTGGCATTAGGCGGCCCGATAAATCCTTGATGTTACTAGGTAATTTTCGAGGTCAGTTCTATGGAACTGGAGGTGAAGATTGCAAATCCGGCGTAGAAAGATGCCCACTCTGCCTGTTGTTTGGCCACGTCGGGTTGATGCTGTCTTGTCGTTAGGATAATTTTTGCCCCTAGGTACCATAAATTTAGAGTTTTGAAGGAAATGGAAAATAAATGGGAATAAGTGCGGCTGTAGTATATGCTTTTAGGTTTGTATGAATGAGTTGGGGAGTGATCAAACCTTGTGTGAAAGATGAGAGAATTATTATGTTGAATTTGTGATGGTTTGATTTCTTGGGAGAGAGTGAGTGTGTGTAGGAGTTTTTGTATGTGTGTGTGTGTGCGTTGAGAGAGGGGATGCCCCTCCCTTGTGCTTTTCTGAAAAGGGGGGCAAGTGACTGAAATCTGTGTGTGTGCGTTTGTGTCTGCCTCTCTGTGTGCGCGCGCGTGGCTCTGTCTTTTTTTTCCTTTTTGTGTGTGTGTGTGTGTGTGTGTGTGTGTGTGTGTGTGTGTGTGTGTGTGTGTGCGTGCGCGCGCCTTTGTTTCTTTCTTTATGTGTGTGCGTAAGCACATATATGTATGTGTGGTTAATAACCTATGAGCCTCTAAAGAGGACGTTTTTAGAATAAATAATAATAAATAATAATATGAGCCTTTTTTTTTTTTTAGATATTTAACTGATATGAACCCCCAATAAGGAAAAAAGAGAGAAAGGACATTTATATTTTTTTAAGGAAGAAGAGATTGATGTTAGATATTTTGTGTGCATAAGAAATATAAATTCTTTATAAGGATATTATAATGTGATGTTGTAATGGTAAGAGAGAAAGAAAATTATGACCTGAGTGTTGTCAGATGTTATATAGAAGTGTGGAAAAAAACTTGGTGACTTTGTTTTCTCTTTATCAGTGTGGTGAAAGAGAGAAAAAGAAGGAGGAGCTGGACCAGCGAGGCCAGAGATGAGTGAGCGTGACTATCCATCTGAACAAGGCCAGTGTGTGTTTTATCCACAAACTCTTTCAATGAATACCTGCTTTTAAATAAATATATAGGTGTATATATACATATAGTTCTACACATTTAGGCTATTATAAGAAGAATTCTTAATCTGGAGTTTGTTTAATGTGTAAGGATACTAAATGTTGTAGTTCTTTTATATAAGAGAAGCTTGGTAACAGACTGATCAGTTAATGCATTTAATAAATTACTGGAACATATCTATTCTGATTTAAATACTGTTAAGAGTTGCAACTGTGAGTGTATGGGTCATGTAGATTTGTGTTGTGTTGGGGATTTAATATTGAAATTATTTGAGGTAAAACAGTGGTTTAGGAAAGAAGGGGAGAAGTAATCTGAATAGTTTAAGTAGTTCTAATTTTAGCAATTAGTGTTGACTTTAATAAGGGACTATTAGGGAGTCATTAAAATGTCGAAGAAGGTGACTAAAGTCTCAAAGGTGATTACTCCTGTAGATGTACAGAAATTGATAATGGCTAATAAAAATAAGAAAGAATGTTACAGAGGAAATAGGGAAAAACAAAAAAGAGATAGAGAAACTAATGACAAAAATCAGTGCATCTTTTTTACATGCTGACCCAATTAGAAAGAATGGGTATATGAAAAAGAAGTGAAGTTTGAGAAAATTTATCCTCAGCTCCCAATGATCAGTCAGAAAGGAAACTACCATGTTAAAGATGAGTATGAACGAATAATAGAAACAGGAAAAGTGGAAACTGTGATTAAGATGTATGCAAGTTCTAAGAGCAGGAAGAAAACAGTATGTCTGAAATTGAAGGATTTGAGGATCAAGAGGATGGATTTTGAAGGTGATGCTGAGGAAAGTGATTTGGAGGAGACCATGGGTGGCTTTGACCCTGTGGAAAGGAAAATACTGACAAGAGTGGAAAGAAGAGGAGATAAAAGCTGGAAGAAAAATAATGTAGGGGACGACAGCTCTAATGAAAGTGAAAATGGAGAAAGTGATGGAGATTTGGACATTAGAGGACTTTCTCCTGAAGTGTCTAGTACAAGCATAGAAGAGGACCGAAGGAGAGCCTTAAGAAAGGTTGAAAGAAGTATTGATGAATGCCTTTTGTGCTTGGAGGAAACTACTGGATCAGAAGGAACAAGACCAAGAAACTCTGAGAAAACTTAATCAAATACAATTGGTGGATAGCAAAAAAAGCAGTAACAGGAGCAGATAAAGTGGGAGAAGTTTCTCTTTATTCAGGAAATAAATTTGGAAGAAAAGTGAAAGGATGCTCAGTCTGTTATTAAGTTTTTTGTGTAGAGAAGTCATAAGCAGGTGGGGACTTCTAGATCGAATATCTTCAGATAATGGGAAAGAATTGGTGGATAAGACAATGAAATTGATTTTGCAAAAATTGGTACTGTGCCTCATGATCAGAGGAAGTCTTACTATTGAGTGCTATGATTAAAAGGGGGAAATGGAAAATGCTTATAGGATATTAATTAGTATTTGATGTTTTGACTAACGTCAACCCGATTTTAATTTTCAACTAAAATACAAGGTCTGTCCAACATTGGAGTTCTACGTCAAGCCGATGTCGGGACATCAGGGCCATCTTGGAGTTTGATGTCAACCTGATTTTCATTTAAAATAAAATACATCTGTCTAAGGTTGGAGTTCAACATCAAGCCAATGCTGAGATCTGAAATGAAGTCGGTGTTGCATTTTGACACTAACCCGACGTTGGATTTTGGTGTCAACCAGATTTTCATTTTCAACCAAAATACATCTGTCCAATGTTGGAGTTTCAACACAATGAGTTGGAGTTGGAGTTTCGACATTGTGTCGACATCAAACCAATGTTGGAATTTGACGTCAACCTGATTTAAATTTTTAATTAAAATACAACATTTGTCCAACATTGCCGTTCAATGTCAAGCTGATGTTGGGTTTTGACAGCAGATAACATTAATAGGATGGCCTTCTTTCGTCTTAGAAATATTGCTAAAATAAGAAATATAATGTCGCAGCAAGATGAAGAAATATTAGTTCATGCTTTGTTAGTTATAGGCTGGATTATTGTAATGCCTTGCTGTCCGGATGTTCCAGTAAGTGCATAAACAAACTCCAGTTAGTTCAGAATGCAGCAGCCAGAGTCCTTACTAGAACCATAAGATACGATCACATCACCCCTTTTGCACACTGCATTGGCTTACAGTCAAATTTCACATTGAATATAAAATTCTACTTTTAACCTGTAAGGCAGTAAATGGTCTCGCACTGCAGTACCTGAATGAACTTTTAGTCTCTTATGACCCCCACAATTATGGTACAGCCTTCCAATTAGTGTACGAGACTGTTTAAGTCTAGGCTCAAAATTTATTTGTTTAGTCAAGCCTTTTGTCACTAGCTTTTTTCTTAGGTAAAAGCGCAGATCTGGAGGGTTCATAGGCATAATTTCTGTGTTCTGGTACACTGGGATGTTTGGATTCTGTCGCCTCCCCACTCTCACTGGTTCACTCAAGTTTGTGGATGGTGGAGTGACTGGTCACTTTATGTACCAGGGCTCCCTCATGTCTGTGTTATCTTCTGGCTCTCCCTTTTAGTTGCTGTCTTAGCTAGTCTTGCCAGAGTCCCTGCTTGCACTCTGCACAAAATGTAAATTTTTTTCTAAAGATTGGTGGAAGAGCATACCTTTTTCTCTGTATTTCTTTTTCTCTCCCACCTCTCTCTTTCCCTCCCTCTGATTGCAAAGCAAATGAATGCTTGTAGGTACTACAGCATTTCTGGACTATTAGATGATAATATTTAGATTCTTACAATATTTAGACTGTACTATTTAGACCAGTCATCTGATTCAACAACCATTATCAAGAAAGCTCAGCACTGACAGCTTTTTGTAAGTTGTGGAAACTCAGCATATCTCAGCAATGTTATGGGTCTGCATGTATGTATGTTAACACACTTGCCTTATTATCCAAATGATTTTCACAGACACTGGCAACCTGTGATTTAATAGGTCACATTGTATCCTAGGTAGGCATGAAACTGTGGTTCTATGGACCTCTGATAAATACCAGGCAATGAGCCAAGAGAATTTGTCAAGGGGGCTCCAGGGAAAGATGTATGGGTGTACAATGTGAACAGTGTAAACAGGTTTTATTGCAAATATTACATAAATAATTTCTTGAATTTGGTGAAAGGTCTCAGTATGTGCCCATATACATAGAAGTATCTGGATGTTTTTCACTGCCCCTGACAGCTATCCAGGTTCATACAACCATAGTCATGTGTGCCACTAACATTTAATACTCATTATCGGATCAACTGAGAAAAAAACAAACAAAGAAGAAACATATTTAATTTGATTTAATATATTTTACTATTACTTTTATGCTACCAAGACAAGTGCATCAGACAACACAAATTTGCATTCAATGCTGATGCATGTTAATCTACAGTGTTGTTTTACATGACTTTGGCACTATTATGTGAAGGAGCCCTTTCATTAACTACAATTTCAAACTGGTACAAATGAATGGTCAGCCTCATTTACAGCAAATAAATACCCATTTCAGAATACACAGTTTTGAAATTGCGAATTCATAATACCAGTTTTTCCTATGCAACGGAGGTTAAAAATGGAGGTAAAACCTCATGCTGGTTAAAATTCTCATAAAAGTTGTGTGAGGTTAGGTTGAAGATTTGGCTAAAAACTTTCATGTTACCTTACAGAAAGTACACATCTCAGCACAAAGACCTCATCCTGCTCTGAGATTCTAAAATACAATTAAAAAAAATCACAAATTACCCATTTCTTCTAACTGGTCAGAAATTAGCTTTATATAAACTTCTTGAAATCATTTGATACACAAAACTATTATAGCTTACTATGCATCAAAGATAAGCTTCATTTTTATATAGGCATCATTATTTCTTCTGGACTATGCTTAATTGTATACTTGTATACTTGTGCACTGACAGTAAATTAAAATGAGTGCCAATCACTATATTGCAAAATATAATATTTTAATATATAATAATATATAACTTTTTGTTATTTCACACAAGGTATTCATTTAATTTTGAAGGATTGTGCCAAATTCACTAATAATAGATGACCAATAAAACAGGCAGGCTCTCTAATGCTGCTAATGAATGAATGGCTCAAGCAGTGTTTGAAGATCAAAATGCCTGTATAATTCTCCAGTGCAGTGACAGCAGATTAGACCATACAGTGCAACAGCTGGCTATGTTTGTGAACATTTCTGCTAACATTTCTGATTTTTCTACAAGGTTTACTTTCCAAAAGTTTGCCAGACTGGTGACTGAGCTTGTCCAAGTTGAAGAATCCCAAATAAGTTGGATTGTGCCAAGTCATCAGTGGAAGCAAAATGTGCTTTGGCCATGGGATCCTGGGGGCCAAGTGATGAGTGGAGCACATGCCTGTTTGGACTCAGAGCTGATCAGCAAAGATGAAGAAGGAAGGAGTAGATTGCAAAAAAAAGTGGACAACTATTACTTACATTACACACACACACCCCAAACCACCAATGCCATTGTACAACTAACACTATTCATGCTTCACCTAACTTACAATATATGTATTGATATATGGCAACACTACTGATAAATCTGAAGAGAACAAAGTTATTATTATTAAGTTTTAATGTAAAGTAAAAACCTACATCTGAATATTTCAATATATGCTGCATCTGGAACTAATACTAATGGTACATTTGATATTTGTGGCCACTTTTTTTTAAAGAAGTTGCCATGGCATCTTGAAATAAGACATAAAAAATAAGAATGTGAAATAAGAACATTCTACAAACCCCATTTCCAGAATAGTTGGGACATTCTCTAAAAATACAATAAAAACTGAAATCCGTAATTTGTTTACTTGGAGCTTTATTTAGCAGATAAAAGGACAAAGAAATGGTTCAAGTGAAATAACAAATTACAGAATTCAGTTTGTATTGCATTTTGAGAAAGTGTCCCAACTTTTTTGGAAATGGTGTTTGTATTTTAGGATGGCTAAGAACCTTATATTCAGATATCTATGCATCTTAATTTTCATGGATACAAAGTTAACATATAAATATTAATAGCTATTAAAAGCTACAGTACATAATGTCTTATAATAACAGTAAATTCACTGACAATGCTAGTTATACTCTTTAACCAAAACATCATTAGAGGCAGACAGTTTTACTATTCCTAACTTTTTGTAAATTAGCATGAAAGGCCTATACAACTGCAAGTTCCCTCACAAAACAGCAATGAAAAGACATTATACAATAAAGGGTAGAAAAAAACTTAATTCACCTGGTAACGCTTTGTTGCCTCACCTTTCTGTTTGGTCACCTTACGCACTGTCATGGCTGCTTGCCTTTTCTGATATTCAGAAATTTCAAAGCCTAAAATAATATCACATTAATAGAAAATTATATAACATTATTTCTCTTTAATTAAAATCTTGACAGAAAACATTAATTTAATATTCACACTTCCAGGGAAAACATGAGAAATTTATCCAACTGAAGATTTTAGTTTTATTTATAATGCATATAATATAGCACCAAATGTATAATAATTTACTATGTTCTATACATTAAAAAACGTTTTCCTGAATACAGCATTAGTTTTGAGTCCATTTTCTGGAAGCCAGTTACTGAATACACCTTTAAAAATTACCTATTTTTTCATCTTCCAGCACCATTTTTCGCTCTTCATGAAATGCCCTAAGCCAGCGATTTTTTTCCTCGGTTTTTTTGGCCAGGAAGATGTAACTGTCCTTTGTGTCCTTGTTGAGCAATTTAAATGCATTCTTGATGCTAACATTGAAGTCATCATCCCATCCATCATTTGCATCTTTGACTTCATACCTGTCCATGTTAATGCGACCTTTGTAGTAAAGGATGTCCCGTCGAATGAGATCCTGTATATTAGAAGAATGTTAAAGTGGAATCAATGAGTCAAAAAAGCATTGTCTATAAATTTCTCTTAGAATTCAAACATAATGCATAGGGCCCACAACATTTGTATACAATTGTGAAGACTTTTTTTTATTTAGGCTTCATTTGGGATCTGCATCAGGAGAATACTTTTACAACAGACATACTCAACTCACTCATTTCCAACAGGTCTTGGGGCCACAGTCATACAGAATAGCTCTTCCACATATCATACTTAAACCTAAGTTTGCTGGCTAGCATGATGCTAACAAAAGAGGAACATAGAAGAGTCCATGTTTTTTTTATTGAAATGACATTGAGTTGCTGTCTAAGGTTGCTGCTGATTTTTAATCCAATATATGTAAGGATCCCACACTAAACGGAGTCAGGTCAAGTGCAGAACAGTTTTGTTGTGTGCAGCTGTACAAGTGAATGAAAACAAAATGGATAAAACATAAAATAAAGGAAAGAGTCAATAGTCCAAAAATAGTCCAAAGTAGCAACGAAAGACACCATGTGTCTGGAGGGATTAAACAAACACAAAAGGGCAAACACTCAGAAGATATTCCAAACTGTGATAGGATAATCAGGGGCACTCCACGCTCTGGAAATGCAGCTCTGCAACAAAGAAAAACAAAGACAGGAATAAACAAAGACAGGAATGAACACACAGTGTGGTGCTAAACGTGACAAACAGAAAACAAGAACTAAATGCAAGAGCAAAAGCAAAAACTTAACTTGGTAGAGACGAGGCAAAGTTCTTGAAGACGGTGTAGAATTGGGGTAAATTCGTACGTTGATCCACCCTGAGGAGTTAAACTGAGGGTCCTTTATACACCTCAGAGCGGCTTGATTAGTAATCAAAGATGGCCGCCAGCAGGTGCGCCTGATTACTAGCACATTACTCAAATTACTAGCAAATTACTCCTTTTAATTGCTTTATGTTAAATTCAGTTCTTTAAATGTTGCTACGTCTTACTAAGTATTTTTTCACATTTTCTCTATGTAGTAACTAATTATGTACTCTTATCTGGGCATTTAATCCATTATGTTTAGGAATTTATTATGATTCGGTAGATATTTGTAGACGCAAATCACACTGTTTGTTTCAAGTTTTTGAAATAATCACATGCCATTAAGTCTAAGCCTATGTATTGGATAAAAGTATTCAGGGATTTTAGAATAGTATGCTGCATATATTCCCCCTTCTTCCTGTACATAATTCCTTAGCATAATTTAGAAATCTTTCTATGGTCAGACGAATGAAGCGTTGTCTCTATCAAATTTTAAACCATGCCCCCTCAGAGCATCTTAAAAAGCACCACGACAGACACACACACACACACACACTCGGGTCAGCCAGTGTAAGGTCAGACAGAGCGGAGTGTGAGAGCACCGGGTCGTCGGCGAGGTCATCGGTGAGGCTGATACAGGAGAGACCTACTCCCTTGGAGACTTCAAGTTGAGCCTGGTTTCAGATAAAGCTTCTTGTCTTTCGTTACTGCAGTTTTTGGTTTATCTTTTTATGTTCATCGTTAAGCGTTTTATGCTTTTGTTTTATTTTTTGCTCACCATGCCCAGTGTTTAATATGCTGGCGAATTGACACCTGTGTCATCGCATAGTTTACCCAATCCACCATCATGGAATCCCACAAATAGCCATCATGGAATAGCCAGAGTCTCTGCACATATAGTCTAGGATCACAAAAGAAATCAAAACCTGCCTACGCTTCTTATATGAAGTCAATGAAAACGTGTAAAGTTCTCCCATCACTCCAGACTAGATGGATCCACCTTGTGGCAGTGAAGCCACAGGCCAATGCCTAGCACAGAAAGCACATCGGATTTGCACCGCTGTAGTGTGCGCTTTGTCACTCCACGTGGGACCTTTGAATCTCCTGCCATCGTGTCCTCTTCACAGATGAGAGTGTGAGAACATTTGTTTAACATTTGGTTTAACATTTGTTCATTCATACACCCAAATTTGGTGCTTCCTGCTGGTTTCTGTTCTGTGTTCTTTTAATTCAAGTGTATATTAGTTAACTAGGGTACATATGATTTGCAAATTAGTTCATAAGACATCAATTGTTTGGTCTGAATTATTGATTAGCTTTATTCACCTGTTGCTGTCTTTTTTAAAATAAATATATTATAATTTATGTCCAAAACATAAACAAAGCAGCATTTATTATTACAACCCCAATTCCAATGAAGTTGGGATGTTGTGTAAGAAGTGAGAAGCAAGTTGAATCAGCACAAGTTGTGAGTAAACACAAAATACAGCTCCAGATTTTTTAAATTCAGCTACATTGGAGGGATTTTGAGCACAAACTGCCTGTTTAAGGTCTTGCTACATCATCTCAATGGGATTCATGTCAGGACTTTGACTCAGCCACTCCAAAGCCTTTTGTTTCTTTTCAACCATTCATAGGTTGACTTGCTTGTATACTTTGGAATATTGTCCTGCTACATAAACCAACTGTGCTTGATCTATAGGACACAAACTGGCAGGATTTTCTGATAATGAGCATAATTCATGCTTCCATCAATTACGACAAGTCGTCCACATCCTGCAGAAGCAAAGTGGCCCATCACAGTAGACCATCACACTACCACCACCATATTTGACTGCTGGTATGACGTTCTTATGGTGGAATGCAGTGTTTGTTTTACACCGGATCTAATGGGAACCATGTCAAAACAATCCACCTCATTAGTCGACAGAATATTACAGAATATCAATGTGGTTTCCTGGAGTCCCAGAGCCTTAGCAATGGCTTTGTAACTTTTTCCAAACTGGTAAATTTCAATTACATTGCTTAGCATCCGTATTATAATCTCTTCAGAATGTTGCATTGTAACTCAACTATAAAATTATGGTTTATTCAGACCATCTCACAAAGATTTCTTTCAGGGCACCACCTCTTTTAAAAACATTCTGTTAATTTAATTTCTTAGCTATAATATTATTATTATTATTATTATTATTATTATTAATATTATTATTATTATTATTGCAATTGATGCCAATAATCTGAACTTGTGAATCTTTAGTAGTTACAGTGCCTCCAAGTAGTATTCAACCCCCTGCACATTTTGCAAATTTAACAAGTTGCAAATAAGTTAGAGCCTT
>JAOUQY010000051.1:2978522-2995167 GCA_028566355.1 Doras micropoeus
AGTGCTGCTGCCCCAAAACTTTGGAACTCTTTGCCTCAATCTGTCCGTAACTGTTCTACACTGGCTTCTTTCAAAATTCCTCCTAGATTTTTTTTTGAAAAAAACAAGCATTGGATTTTATGTGCCGAAGACGAAAAAGAACATCCAGACTCTTACCAATAAAAAGTGCAAAAAACAGCATCTGCGATGAAATGGGGGTTCATCAGTGTTCACGTCATGGGTGATCTGCATGTATATGTGAAATTAGCATTGATGCCAGAGGCTTACATTGGTATAATGGAGAAACATATGCTGCTGTCAACAACTTGACTTGCTTGACTGGACTGCCTATCTTCTATTGAAATGTGTAGCAAATCATGAAGAAGAGAATCAGAAAACAGTGATCCCTGTACTGTTGTATAGCTCAAGTCTTATACATAGCAAGGATGGGCAAAAATTCTTCTAGCAAAACTACAACAATTAGTATCTTCAATTGCCAAATGATTAAAAAGTATAATTTAAAAAAAGGTGATGTGACTCAGTGGTGAACTCTGACCCAATTTTTTTGTGTGTTGCAGGCATCAATTTATATATTTATAATTAACAAATTATGGATTTCAGGTTTTGTTGTATTTTAGTGCATTTTAATGATTAAAACAATAGTTGCCCGGCCTATTATTAAAATTTCTCTTGCTTCACCCTCACTTCTTGACGGAACCTTTGAAATATTAACATACATTTGAGGATCTACTAACTGAAAACCCTTAACTTATAGGCAGTCTGCTTGTGAGCTAACATCTCAGAGAGGGTTATGATGGATGATTCCTTGTTACTCAGGTGACATGAACTGTCAGTGCAGAACAAGGCTGAGTGTCTTTTAATGCCTTGCAGACGCCAATTTGCAGATAGATTCACTAAGAGAAACTTATCTGCTGGGGTTCTAGAATAGTGCTTCACTGGGACAGGATGCACTGACCCACAACTGGCCTCACCATCTTCTATATGCTATGCCTCCTCTATCACTGCCTATTTGGATATTACAGAAATTTCAGCAACTAGGTCATAGAGTCATGCTTGTGACTGCAAAATGACCAGCAAGTCTTTCCACTACTGCTTTCCAATACACTTTCTCATAGAATAGATCTGCTGGTCTAGTTTCAATTATAATAGTTCTCAAAGGTTTGTCAGAAAAAGTGCAAGACAAGTCATAAGCATATGGTATTTGCAAATCTTCTGTCATATTATAAATACTTGATTTACATAACCATAACAGAAAAGGTTTTCTATATGCAATAAATTTGCAAGGCAAACAATTTTCAATTTAGACTTCAAGGAGAGTATTTGCTTTAGCTATCAAGAACAATTTGCAAGTCATGTAATTTACTGCAATTATTGTGAGTCTAGAGTTTGGAAGCAGGGAAAAATAATGAAACAGGAAATTTATATAATTTAATTATGTGCATAACATTAAATACAGTTACATTTAATTGAATATTTTAATTAAACTTTTCTTACAGTTTAAATTTTATTGTTCAGGTTCTGTGGCGCATTCAATAAATTGACATTTATATTTATTTTTTCCCAGCTTCTAAAATTCACAGTTTTCTTACTAAGTCACATTCAAAGCAACTACCAATTGAAGGTGCAATTAGCAGATTGCATTTCCAAAGTAGGAATCTCCATTTGGGATCTTGCTAAATAAGTACTACAATGTTGATAATAAATAAGGAACTCTTTTTTTAATCAGTAGTGTGTTATGATAGTTAAGATAGTCCTGACAGAAAACAGGTTTTAAATAATACAAAGAATTTGTAAATAAACAAATGTAAGATGCACTTGTTTAGTAACCAAACATGTGTCATCACTGCAGTGACTTCAAAAGTTTAATGAACATAGCTCAACATCATTCTGACTGTCCAAACTAACCTCCCATTCCAGAACAGATGCCTGCCACTGAGCAATCTTCTCAATGTTTTCAAGTCTCCTCTTGCGCTCATTAATTTGCTTGGTCACATTCCTCATGACAGATAATGCTGCAGCCACATAACGATAGTCACTGAGGAAAGAATCATATAACAAACAGATGCCACGTAAGCTAAAATATATACACAGACTTAAAAAAAAATCGTAAAATGTCATTCATAATTAGGCAGAGCTTTTGTTTGTATGTGGTGCATAAAATAGAGTTGAATTCTAATAATGAATGAATACCAAACATATCTGCAAAATCTTTCATGGTGCTTCAATCAATAACTGCATTAGCATACTGAAAAAAATTTAATATGTGTTCAGTCAGATAATTGTAAGAAAACAACATTACATATAGTTTACGGTTATGGCCCCATCTGTGTTTCTTGTGTTTTCTTTTCATTCTGAATGGGTGTAATTCTTTCATTCATGCAAGTCCTTTTTTGCATGCCTCCAGTTATGCACATTTCAGTTATGTGTATTCTCCCCTACATGCATCAATCACATCCACAGTGCTTAACTTAAGAATGAAGGTGGGCTCATGAAAGAGATGTCATTTATTTAAATCAGAAATAGATTGAGTCACAGCCCCATGCATTTTGGCCATCTAGAAAACATGGAAAAGTGGACTTCCACAATGTCATTGAAACCCATTCAAACTGTAAGACTCTAATTTTTAAAATAAATGCATTCCATAATGGAGGTGATTACTGGCTGGAACACACCACTGTATACAGACCCATTCCAAAAAATTTGAACATAATGGAAAAGCTGATTAATTTCCATAATTCCATTCAAAAAGTTAAACTTTCATAGATTATAGATTCAGGGACCACAATTTAAACGATTTCAAGTATTTACTTGTTTATTTTTACATAATTTGGGCTTCCAGCTCATAAAACCCACGAAAACAGAATTAAAAAAATATAATATATAATCTCCATACAAATTCTCAGCAGAAGGAATCATGAAGTCCTCTAAAACATTCTGGTAGACTGTTGTGGTGACCTTGGATTTTAGAAAGCAGAATTTACCAACACCTGCACCAGACATCATGCACCCCAAATCATGACTGGCTGTGGATATTTCACACTGGACCTCAAGCAGTTTGAATCTATAATCTATGAAAGTTTAACTTTTTGAATGGAATTATGGAAATTAATCAACATTTCCATGATATTCGAATTTTTTTGGAATGGGTCTGTAACTTGTACTTGTACATGTGTAATGACAATAAAGTTGAATCTAATCTAATCTATTTAAGTGTATAGCAATGCTAAAAGTAGGCCTACTGCCGACTTAACATGCAATATGAAGTTGCATGCTATTTTGTTTTGTTCATTAGATGTCTTCATTTTCTATTTTTTCTTTATATTTTTGCATATTCAATTATATCAGCTCTCATTATATACTGTGGCTTCATCAAAATCAGAATATTAGAAATTGTCATGGTTTTACCTGCTTGTGTATAACCTTAAATTTGTCTATTAGTAGACAGAATACCTCTTTTAAGAAAAAGTCATCTTCATTGGTAGCTACCTAAATGACAGGCATGTCGTTTTTATAATTAGGTATAGTTTTCTATCAATAGCTTCAGCATAAAGTATTAATAGACATAGCCTTCAAAAGTTCAGGCATTGAGTTTATTCAGGTACATTGTTAACTATCAGCTGAAGTGTATTACAGAAGGAAAACATAATGACATTTAGAGATTTTCAGTGAAAACCTCTTTAGCTGCTTATAGTGTATAATAATAATGACTAGATTAGAGAATAGAACAGAAAAGCTCTATGGTTGGGGTGAGCAGTGAAGCCAGTTTCACAGGTAACACTGCTTTATTTATGGAGCTCATTTCATTAATGGCCTTTAATTCAAAGTGCATTACATAAACAATAGCTTAAACTAGTTAGGTGTTAAACTAGCTTAAACTCACTACAAAATTTATCCATTGTATTTGGAGTGGCCCTAGCATAAGCTAAATTATCTGGCCAGACTACAGCGACTTAATCACTTTTTTCATTGAGTAATAATAGCGATAAAAGACAAAAAAACAAATATATCTTCCAATCCTGGTTACAAGTATTGCTCCTGGCTTTGCAAGCCTATGTTAGCATCCAAACATAGCTGGCCCAACACAATTTTGTTGGACATCCTGTGTGCTGTGGGTGGCAATTATATTTGAGTTTACTGGTCACAATAATCTTGTCTCCAGCCCCCGATGTAAATGATTCTTGGTTCTAGACTAGCAAAGTGTTGGTATCAATGAGGAACCGGTTTTCCTGGCCAAGAGCTGGTTCGTTAGCTGTCAAAACAAGAAGACCAGGTTCGAGATTAGCCCACGGCTCTGAATTGGCCCTGGAACTGCCTGTGTGGCAAAGGGCTAAGTCTTCTCCACATGAGTACTTAAAGAGTACACTTTTCTGATATGAGTGGTGTCATCGTCCTCATGCTCACATGATTCACTGTTTTTGTACTACTAATTATTTGTGACTGATTCTGGTATATCACTCCAAGTTTTGTTTTTGGTGTTTTCAAATATTTGTTTATATGCTATCCCAGTCACAGTATAAGGATTGGCAGCCATTTTTGCTGGCCATGGGCATTTCATCTGTGATTTTGATTGGTCAGGGAGAATATCATTTGTTTATCACCTTTTTTGTACAGGTAAGACTGTTTGATTTTGCAGTTAGTTTTGAGAATTTGTTGGTTGTTTTGGCCTGGGCCAGTAAGAAGTAATACCAGAGACTATAAATATTTTTCCACAATATACAAGGTCTGTCCAGAAAGTAATGAGAATGAAATTCCTGTGGGGCTTTTCCATGTGGAACAAGAAGAAATCACACAGAATCAAGTTGGTGCAATAAGGTGGATGTGGAAGGACTGGAATATTTTTTTCAGCCAGAAATGATCTCACAGCTAGTGAAGTATTACTTGGTATGTTAGCATGATGGAGAATCTATGAAAAGCTGATCTGATGGAGCACACATAAAACCCTCTTTCTGAAACATTCCAAAACTGGAAGGTAAAATGTTCCATTTACCATTTGGCCCTCTGGTACAAATTCTTTGTGAATGATCTCTTGAGAATCAAAAAAAGATGATGAATAGTGACTTGATTTTTTTATTTGCTCATGCAAGCTTTCTTTGGGTGAGGTGATATTGTCATGTGTCATCATCAGGTTATGATAGGGTAGTTGGTCCATAAATTTTCTTCAACAATTCTAGAGTTTCTGATGCACTTTTACAGATTTCCATCCAGAATTTAATCACATACTGTTGCTCCAAACTCATGTGCAATGATGACGCACGTCAGCAGGCTTTCACATAAACAAATGCCTGGACACTGCAAAGGCTAGAAGGCAACTGAAATGTGTCCTAGTATTTATCTGAGATCCCACTCTAACTGACCTCAAACCACCATCCACATGCGTAACCTCTACAGAGCACTGGGATTTCATTTTCATATGTTTCTGGACAGACCTTGAATATCTCATAAAAGATAATTTGTGCTATCATCCTCATTTTTCACCCACATTTCTTAACTCACTTTCCTGTTATCAACCCCAACCCTGGAATGGGTTATAATATTTACATAAAATATTACATTTCTCATCAAAACATGGTTTCATTTCTTATGCTAAATTTATTTTAAACAAGTATCTAATCTACAAGTTTAAATTGTGTAGCATGTGTGTGATCAATTCAGGCTTATTATTGTGGCAACCAACACACTTTGATTAGGGGCGGTATTATGTATAGCTCCCAGCATGCCCTGCAGACAGGACTCTGTTTTGTGGAGGTTGGAGCAGTGGTCTGGTTCCTTGACATGCTGCAGCCTGCCCCCTGTTGAGCAGGGATGTAAAGAATATCAGTAAGTGTACAAGAGGGTAGGCCTTGGTGGATTCTGGATGTAGCCAAACTGTGATTCACCAAAGCCTGGTTCAAGCATGGTAAAATGCACAAAGGCACCATTCAATTCAGGGGAGAAAAACATAGTGTGGAGGTGCCGGTTAGTCCCCGCCTCTCCCATCTGTTAATTCTGGGGACAAATTGGCCCAGGTTTAATAGTTTACTATGGGGAATTTGTGTGGATGGGCCCTGCTCAGTAGCGGCACAGCATAGTATGTGTGCAGTAATAATAATAATAATAATAATAATCATAATCATAATCATAATAATAATAATCATAATAATAATAATAATAATAATTTATTTTTATATGGCACTTTTCAAGGGCCCAAAGATGCTTACAATTAAAATCACATGATGCATGTCCCATGCCTCGCATTGACTGACTGTCTGATTCAGTTAGGTGAAGCTTGGTTTTATTTGACACTGGACTTAACTAAGGGATATTTGCCGATCCCTTTGATTCCCATGTCCCACAAAAAAAGCATTCTCTACATCATTCCATTTACACCAATTTGTTTGGGGCTCCAGCATTTGATGGACAGGGTATTGCATTCACATAGCTCATACGCCATGGTATATTTGGACGGTATCATCATTTTCAATAATGACTGGCTGCAGCACATTCAAAATCAACAACCATCCTGAAATCACTGAGATGTGCGGGGCTCACAGCTAACCCAAAGAAGTGTACAATTTGGTGGGTGTACTGCCACCTGGGTCATGGACAGGTGCATCCCCAAATTGATAAAACTGCAGCAATTGCAGCCTGCCCACAACCCAGGACCAAAAAAGGAGGTTAGGTAGTTCTTTAGGCTGGCTGGCTATTATCATTGCTTCATACCAAATATTTCAGACATCACTAAAAAGGTGGTAGATACGGTCCAGTGGACAGAGCAGTGTCAACAGGCTTTCCACCAGGTAAAAGCAGCATTTTGTGGTGGTCCTCTTTTGCACTCTCCTGACTTCTCTCTCCACTTATTGTTGCAGACAAACTCATTGGACAGAGGGCTGGGGGCCATTTTGACCCAAGTGGTGGAAGGAGGGAAAGTCTCGAACCGGGAGCTCAAGTACAGCACGGTTGAGAAGGAGTGTCTGGCCATCAAGTGGGTGGTCCTCACTCTCCTCTACTACCTGCTGGGGATGCCCTTCACCCTCTGTTCAGAGCCCCTGCTCCAATGGCTTCATCACATGAAGGATGCCAATGCATGTATCACCCTTTGGTATCTAGCCCTCCAGCCATTTAAGTTTGAGGTAAGTAGGAGAGGAGAAGAGTGTGCAGGGAGAGAGAGTCATGACGAGAGAGCTGAGAGCATGTCAAGTTCAACTATGTTTAAAGAGCTGAAAAGCCCATTATTTTCTGTTATTAAAGAACTATCCCAACCTCTATAATAGCACCTGCTATAATAGCACTTCAATATATCAAATACATCATATTGTTCTCAACATAATATGACCTAACTCTTGGATCTTGAATCTAAAAGTCTAAAATACATCAAGCCAAACTGATGCTCTGAAAAGGTACCACTTATTTCACATTCATCAGAGTTTCACATATTGCTATACAGGTAATAATTATATTATAAATAATAATAATTATAAATAAAGTAAAAAAATAGTAGTGAAACCCTGAATGTTGAATTAATAAAATTTCACATGCCAGTAGACTTCAAGTGCCTGCTATAATTATCAGGAATGATAGGTTAGTTAATGATAAGTAACTTTAGCACAAAGTTGGATGATATAGCCACCCCATTACACCACCACAAACAAACATAGATCAAACATAGAACAAACATAGGTTAAACTGAGAACAGATAGCCCAATGTCAGGCTGCATTTGATGCTTGGAAAATAAGCTCTTGCTCCATCCTTTCTGGCACTGCCAGATCCCAAAAGTCCATAAAGACACCAGTGATGTGGGCTAAGAAGCTGTTAGAACTCAAATGGACATCAATAAGGAAATGGACATTGTTATGGAAGCTCAACGAAATTATGGAGTTCAACAAGAATGAATTTTAAAACACCACACCCTTAGTTTTATCTACAAAAAGATATTTGGGATATTGATATAATATTGATATTATACGATATCAATATGACTGATATTCTTTTCTGAAGTCCACCACACATAGAGTTGATCAATGTCATCCCAGGCAAAATGCAACAGGTTACCCTAACAGTTACATTATAGGAGGTGACTAAAATTGTAAAAGTGTAGCCATTGTGTGAGGATGTAACTCAAGATCATAGGTTATGGATGCAAATGCAAATGTAGACAGGCAAGAAGTGACATGGTCTACTACTGGGCAAATCCAAAACACAATGAGCAAAACAGCAAAGAACACAAGGCTTGGTAACAAGAGTTATGCAGCACTGAATGGTTACTTCACAAAGAACAAATAATGCTTGAGGACTTAAATACAAGGACTATTAAAGGGGCAACGTAAAAACAGGTAAAAGTGATTGTGATACAACAGGGAGATGACCAATGATAAGACATGGGAGGGGGAATGGCATGAATCAAAACAAAGAGCACATGGCAAAGAAAACAAACATCAGAGTAGATACAGAGAGGGGTTAAAATGTATGACAGAGGAATTGACAAAAAAATTTACTCTTGTAAATATTTCTGGCAAGAGTAAGATATTCCATTTGTTCTAGCTCATAGCAATGTGGTATCTGCTTTTTCTAAATGTGTCCTTCATAATTGCCATAAATGCAATATTTGCACAAAATATAGTCACTCTAAAGCACTTTTTAATATTGCAGACAACAACTAGAAACTTGCTGCACTATTAGAGAAATTGGTTCTAATGATGGTATCACCATTTACATTTACATTTATGGCATTTGGCAGACACCCTTATACAGAGTGACATACATTTATCTTATTTATTATTTCACCATAAACACAAGCAAGTTTTGCTTTTTTGTGGAAAATTTAAAACATGCCATAAAGCTTAAGTAATGGCTCTGGTACTATTAACACCTAAAATGTCATGTGCCAATACCATGTAGCTTCATATGTTCGTACATGGCTGTGTTACATTCTGGCTCTCCCTTTTAGTTGTACGGTCATAGCTAGTCTTGCCAGAGTCCCTGCTTACACTCTGCGCACAGTGGACATTTTTGATTTTGTGAAGGAGCAAAGAAGTGAAAAGAAAGAAACACAAGTTCATGTTAAAACTTTAATGAATTTACTGGTTACAATTGCAGTTTTTTCACTATATAACACACCATTATAGAAGTGATTATTTATGAGGGCACTATCCGGTATTACCCAAATGAGCACGGGTTCCCTTTTGAGTCTGGTTTCTCTCAAGATTTCTTCCTCTTATCATGCCAGCAAGTTTTTTCCTTGAACCCATCATTCAAGTTTATATAAATTAAAAAGTTAAAAAGTTGTCTGAATTTTATGTCTTTGTAAAGCTGCTTTGGGAACTTGTCAATTTGTAAAAATACTTTAGAAATAAAATTCAATTGAACTGAACTGAATATAATCTTGATACTCAAGATGCTTGAAAGGACCAGGAGGTTGATTTTTGTGTGTTTGTGTGTATGTGTTTGCATTACCTGTGCTCCTGTGCTGTGTATTTGAGCAGCTCAGCCAGCTGCAGTGGGTATTTACAGATCTTTTGCACTGGGGTCAGCAGGAAGCCATCAATTGCAATATCAATCATCTGCTGCAGGAGACGGCATGCTTCAAAAAAGTGCTGGTAGCATCCATCCTTCATAAGCTTAGATAGCTCCATACATGCATCTAGATGGTTGTTGCAGTATTCAGAGTAGATCCAGAACCCATCTTGCTATAGGTTAAAGGTGTGTAGAAATCCAAACTTCATCAAAGAGCAACTGTCTGATCATTTGTTTTTTACAAATTTAATTTCTTTATAAGAGGCAATTTCTGAAAAAAGGTTTCAATCATCCATGTAATTCTGATTCTTATCTTTATTGTCAGCTCACAGTGCTTTTATAGGAACATCTTTACACCTGCACATTCATGCAGTTATATAATCAGCCAATCATGTAGAAGCAGTGTATGATGCATGTGTATGTAGCAGCTGTGTATGATGCATAAAATTATGCAGATAAAGGTCAAGTGATTTAGGTAATGTTCATATGAAACATCAAAATGGGGAAAGAATGTGGTTTCAGTGGCTTTACCCATGGCATAGCTGTTGGCACCAGATGGGCTGGTTTGAGTATTTCAGAAACTGCTGATCTCCTGGGATTTTTTACACACAACAGTTTATACAGAATGGTGTGAAAAAGACATCCTGTGTGTGGAGTGTCTGCAACTGAATCATCTTGTTGATGAGAGAGATCAGGATCAGCAGGCTGGTCTGAGCAGACAGGAACTCTACACAAACTTAAATAAGCACTGTTTACATCCCTGATGAGCAGAAAAGCATCTCAGAACATACAATACAACAACCTTGAAGTGGATGAGCTACAAGAGCAGAAGCCCATTCAGGTTTCACCCATGTTAGCCAAGAACAAAAGTAATTGACTCACCAGACAGTTGAAGACTGGGAAAAGACCAGTTGAATATTTTTGTCTAGTTTGGGTGAGCCTGTACCCATGATGCCCTCAGATTCCTGTTCCTGTCCAGCAGGTGTGAAACCCAAAGGACTCTTCTGCTGTTCGAGGTCAGATGTTTTGTGTACACTGAGATGCTCATTGTGGTTATAAAGACTGATTTTTTGTTTACTATATCCTTCACGGCAGCTCAAGTCAATCTGAGAATTTTCCTCTGACTACACACTGTCTTAGTGTTTCTTGTTTTTCACACCATTCTCTGAAAACACGTGTGAAACTTGCAGGCAAGTTTCTTAAAAACTTTTCAAATATATACAGATTGAAACAATATATATATTTTGTATTGTTTAAGAGGAACATAAGTAACAAGAGGCATATTTCAGTCTGACAGCAAACTGCCCATTCAGAGAGCAAACCACCCATTCAGAAATTCAGCTATTCATATGAAAACAACATGGTAATCCAGCAACTGCTACTGGAGGATTACAAGGCAACACAATGTGTGAAAAAGCCCATTTTGTTTCCTATTTGAATACATAGATGTGTTGTTTTCATACTGCGCATGGAGCTTCCAAATGGCACACTCACAATTCTTAGCTGCATTCATCAACAGATCCAGGAGAGCTTTGCCCTGGAGAGTCAAGAAGAATGCAGCTCCTTGGATGAAAGCAGTGCAGACAGTGAGGAAGAACGTCTTCATTTTGAGCAACAACCTGATCCCAAGGAGGATGGTTGTGGTGAGTAAACATCAGGTGCAAATGACTGTATGCCAAATTCATGACACATGCAAGCTTAAAGTATAGGCTATTATGGTGCATATGTCAGGAGCAAAATATCTAAACAATTGTGCCTGCTGTAATGTGTAAATATAATAGTATAATATTATGTCTCACCTGTGTGTTCACACCTAACTCATGAATAGTCAGTGTGTCAGCCACTAGCTTTGAAAAAAGTAGTGTCACTTCAGAGTTGTAACACTTTAGAAATAAAACTACATACAATTTCTGAAAGCTATAAACACCAATGTGTAGGCAAAACCCATGCACACAAAGTTCAAAGCTCAAAACTAAACTTCATAAATATTTACAATGGGTTTTTTCACAATATATGAGCACCTTTAAAATAGGCTTTTGGAAAGTTTATTGTTAGAGTTGACTTAAACAAAAATAGATGAATAACATTCTTACTGCTCTCACAATACTGTAGCTGAGTTTATGCTTAACAGAAGTATATGTAGTATTCTGGGAGTTTTCAGGTAGGTGAAATGTTTAAAAATATCAAGGCATGTCAGACTACCTCAGAAGTGGCTGAGAGGCCTCAGACCACAGAGTGTTAGTCACAGAGATCACACTTTTTACCCATTCTGCTGTTTGATGTGAAGAGTTAGTAAAGCCCTTAATCTTTATCTGCATCTCATTACTACCACATGATTGGCTGATTAGATAACTACATGAATGTGCAGGTGTTCCTAATAAAGTGGTGAGTTGCTGTTGTTTTTTGTGAATATTGATAAAAATCTATGAAATTTTATTTTTTCATTATATGATTCACTTGTATGGTGTATTTTAACAAAAGTTCAGAAAAGTTACATAATGTGAGACTTTATTATTATCACTACAGATAAATAACAGTATGTGCAATAGCTTAAAAAATATTAATTATAAAACCTTACAAAGTGCTATTCCTGCACACCTGCATTATCATTTACTTCAATACATGCATTCATGAAATGGTGCTGTCAATTTGGGTAGGTGTGTAGTAAAATGCTTACATGTTCGAGGAAGCATGGTCCTATTTCACTCAGATGGGGTTCCTCTGTGTTATACTGCTTTTCCAAATCCTGGACAAATCCCATCTGAAATCTATAAATGTCCTCAATGTTTCCAAAAATGACTTTTACTTGGTCATTGTTGAACATGTCAGTCCTCTTTCTGCACTGCCTCAAGTAACCCTAAAAATGAGAAGTATTTCATTTCTCATTTCTCATACACAATGTGCACTGCATATTTAAGCATTCCTCATTTCAGTGTGTGTGTGTGTACATGTGTCTGTGTGCATGTACATCTGAGGCAGTCCAGAAAAAGCTATCATATATTGCTAGTAATCGATGAGACAGACTGATGTGCATGATGCTGTTATCCCATTTGCCTTATTTAATTTAATTGTATATATATTTTTTTAAATGCTGCTTTGTACTGCTACTTCATGTGCTTTTTATACTCTCCAGTGTTTAGAGATGACTGCTCATACAACTTACAACACATACTGTGAGTGCACATATTCCAGTGTTTACAGTTAGTATTGGCACTTTACCTGCTTACTAACTAGGCATACTATAGAACCCTGGCATGGGTCTCTAATAGAAGACTCAGGGAAATAGGCTTTAGTAACACAAACATGCTTTCATTGTCTCAACTTAAATATCAATTTTCAGCAACTTTACTGCAAACAAGCACACACTCTCATGTTCTGTGTGTGCTTTCTCTCTCTTCAGTACTCCCCTGCAACACAAAG
The DNA here is from genome assembly GCA_028566355.1 of Doras micropoeus. NCBI lineage: Eukaryota > Metazoa > Chordata > Actinopteri > Siluriformes > Doradidae > Doras > Doras micropoeus. The sequence continues at coordinate 2,991,433 of JAOUQY010000051.1, forward strand.
AAACACACACAATAGACCTATAGCAATAAATCACAGGTGAGAATCATGTTGCATTACCTGCTGGCTCCACCTCCCCAACAACTGCCTCACCCCCTTTTTCGTCTTGGGTCTCAGGGAGGCACCTGCCCATGACCCAAATGGAAACCCAGATAATGTACTTCCACCCACCCAATTGCACATTTCTTAGGGTTAACTGTAAGTCCCCTGTATTCAGGACCTCAGTAAAGCCCTCAGATGTTGAAAGGAGGTGAAGGAGGTGAAGGGGCAGTCCCCCTTGGGGAGCTGTAATGACTGGAAGCATCAGTGGTGCTCTTCCTGTGACCAGCTGATGCACTGCAGAACTGTCTTCTTCATGCTGGGAATGCCAACTGCATCCACACTGGCATCTGCTGGGCAGCAAGCTGGGCTTCTCCCGATAGCAGGGGGAGGAGCCCAACCCCTGGCAGCCATCACCTGCTCAAAGAGCTCTATCTCTATTTTAACAAGTGTCAGAGGAGATGCCGCTGGTTTGTATCCCAAAGCAGCTGATGGAACATGCACTAGGGGTGCTGGGAGAGAGAGGCAAGTAATTTCTGCTTAAAAAAACTCATAGTAAACTTCCAGCATTTTTACATTTCCTGCTTGTGAATAGCATATAATTTACTACTACCAATAAAAAAATAATAATCACGTACTATTACAGTGGATATAAAAATGGTCCTTCTAATATACCATGTTTTTGTGTTGTACAAAAATGAGGTGAAGATTAATTATTTTGGAACTTTTCCCAGGTTTAATGTAACCTATCATTTCTACAATTCAATTGAAAAACAAACAAGTCATTTAGGGAAGAAAAATAAAAATAAACATTGCATTAACATGCATAGCCTTAAATGAATATTTTGTTGAAGTGCCTTTTGATTATGACAGCATTCATTCTTGACTTTGCAAGAGGCAAAAGTGATCGAAATCTGTGAGATCTCCTGTGCACAGCCCTCTTCAGGTCACCCCACAGATTTTCAAATGGATTCAGATCTGGACTCTGGCTGGCTATTCTAAAACTTTTATCTTTGATCCACCCTACCCCACAGCCTAGACATATGAAGAATACAGTAGATTGTTGGCAAATGTAGTACATAATCAGTACTTGCATGAAATTCCTGCAGCTCATTTAATGTTGATGTAGGCCTCTTGACAGCCTCCTGACCATTTTTTTCTTGTGTTTTCTTCAATATTAGAGGGGAATGTTATGCCATATTTTATCCACTTGTAAATGACCATCCTCACTATGTTCCATGGTATATCTAATATGTATATCTAATGCCTTAAAATTTTACCTTGGAATAAATATATTAGAATGCTTTGTAACTCATTGCAGGATGGAGATATAATCAGTAGGTGACCAGGTTAATGCGCCAGAGTAATGTAAAGGGCCCCATGCAGCACGACAATAGCTTGTTCGACCATTCCACCATGGACGCATAGGTACAGGCAGGGGGTGAAGTAGGGCCTGATGATGAGATCAGGTCTCATGTCTTGTGCATACCACGCACAATGTTGCATAGCCCCCCCATGTCCTCCATCTCTGGGCATCAGAATCTCTGTTGCAAAAATTCCAGAGTCCTTGTGACCTCAGGGTGCATGGGGAATGGCAAGACATGGCCCCACTGCATTAACTGCTGTCTAATTCTAGTCAGCATGAATAACCACCCCAGTGGACCATTACCTGGGTTGAGCTCATGCTGGAGAGTCTCCCACACTTTCTTCTCAATACTCCAAACTAAAGATGTGAGAATTAGGAGAACAGGGAGGATGGGGTCCATTTCGACTTCTGGCCCTGGGGGATCCTACTGTCTGGAGAGAACATCTAGCTTGGCATTTTTAAGAATCCGGCTGTTAGGACAGTGTAAAATCAAATTTGCCAAAAATAATGTCAGCCATTTACACATCTGCTTGTTGTCCTGACCAGGAAGGGGTGTGTGGCCCACTACAGCCAGTGATGCCACTCCTTCAAGATCAGTTTTCAGGTTCCTACACCCACTCTGGATGCATTTACCTTGATGACAAATGCTTCCTCTAGTTCTGTCTGCTCGAGAACTGGGGCTGAGGTTTTGGCAGTCCAGTAGAATAAGACCTGGGGTTTTCCCGTTGAGGTCCATGAGGGGTGTGGCTATGGAACTGAAGTCTCTTACAAACCACTTCAAAAAGTTGGCAAACCTCAGGAACCTCTGGACCAGGTGAAGTCAGGTGGGGTGAGGCCATTCAGCCATGGCTGTGATCTTGTCTGGGTCCTTGTGCAATGTGTTGTAGGACACTGTGAAGCCCAAACATGAGACACTGGAAGTATGGAACATTGATAACTGAAGGACCCATTACATTTGGCCAACACGTTCTTCAAGGGAACTATGGTGTGGTGTTGCTTTTCAGGAGTTGGGCTCAGCCCCTTATTTCCAGTGAAAGGAACTCTTAATGCTTCAGCATACCAAGGGCAATTTCATGCTCCCAACTTTGTGGGAACAGTTTGCAGATGGCCTCTTCAACAGCACAGTGGCCAAGATCATACAGTGGTTTTCTAGGATAGGTTCCACTCGGAACAGGCCTCACCAGGGTCGACCAAAGAACTTGATTCCACATGTTCAGCCTCATATCCAGAGGTTGTATCAGTGCTGCCAGCACTGGGGAGCTGTGGTTCATTGAGGCAACATGAATTCCAAGCAGAGCATGATTCCATTCCTTTGGAAACTGGGCCACTTAGCAGTTTTCTGACATGTAAATGACACCAAACACTCCTCCAAGATGACAACTGCTTTGCTGAGGAAGCTGAATGTAAAGATAATGGACTGGCCAAATATGTCTCCAGACCTAAACCCAACTAAGCACCTGTGGCACATCCTCAAGCAGAAAGTGGAGTAGCGCAAGGTGTCTAACATCCACCAGCTCTGTCCATGATGTCATCATGGAGGAGTGGAAGAGGATACCAGTAGCAACCTGTGCAGCTCCGGTGAATTCCATGCCCAAGAGTGTTAAGGCAGTGCTAGGTAATATTGGTGGTCACAAAAAAATATTGACACTATGGGCACACTTTGGACATGTGAACTCACTTTTGTTGCCAGCTATTTGGACATAAATGGCTTTGTTGAGTTTCTGATTTTCAGAAGTCAGTAAATCTGTACTGCTATACAAGCTGTACACTGACTACTGTTTGTTATATCCAAGTTTCCTTTCTATAGTGTTGTCCCATGAAAAGATATAATAAAATATTTGCAGAAATGTGAGGGGTGTACTCACTTTTGTGAGTGACTGTATTTATGAAAGATTGTGACATAAGCTGTAGCCATATGTGTCATCCCTGTGTCATGTAGTATTGAGATTTTCTGGAAGCCAGATATCATCTAAGCATCCCCAAAAGGCTCAGTCCGAGGTTCACCACTTTGTGAACAACTGCATGAGCAAATAGTCCAACAGTTTAAGAATGTTTCCCAACATGCAATTGCAAGGAATATAGGTATTTCATCATCTAGAGTCCATAATATCATCAAAAGATTCAGAGAATCTGACAATGCCAAGCCACATTCTGCATGTCTCAGCTGTCTCCCATTGAAAATGTGTGGCGCATTATGAAGCACAAAATACAACAACAGAGACCCCGGACTGTTGAGCAACTGAAGTTTTACATCAGGCAAGAATGGGAAAGAATTCCACCTACAAAGCTTCAACAATTAGTGTCCTCAGTTCCCAAATGCTTATTGAGTGTTG
>JAOUQY010000051.1:3017007-3034548 GCA_028566355.1 Doras micropoeus
CTATATGGGCCATCTATATGGATACACCTATATGGATACACTGTTGTGGGCCAGTTGAATGGCCACCAAGGTCTCAACTGGCCCACGACGGTGTATCCATATAGGTATATCCATATAGATGGCCCATATGTAGGTGTATCTATATAGATGGCCCACCCTGTATAACTATGTGGGTTGTGTGCATACAAACCTGCTGTCTGTGTGTAGTATTCTGTGCAGAGTATTTGGTTTTGAAGAGCGTGTGTAGAGTTTTTCTGCTAGAAATCTTGGGCCCCATTGAAAGATTACAAATTTTCTTTTATGAGTAACTATTTTTAGGCTACTTAGTATGGAGTTCATTCAATCCAAATGTTCATGTGGGGAGAGAACTTGCATGAATTACTGTGTCAGTATGGATGTATAACAGCTTCTGCATTATGCACATTATGGATACTTCAGAGCCAGGGCCCTCCAGCAAACATCATCAGTAATCAATATTTCAAAATTTATTCCTCTGTTTCCATCATTTCTTGACTTATTGTATGTGATCAAATGTATGCCTTGATGAAGAACTAGGCTAGTTATTTGATACAATTACATAGTGCACTGCAAGAAATCCACTGAGTGTTCTTGCTGTCTTTTAGGCAGCACACATTTATTAGAAAACACAGCAAATGTTCTAATATTTAAGTTAAATACTTAGTAACAATATCTACAAATCCAAACATGAACAAGGGCAAAACATCCAGACTAATAAAACAATAAAGGTACTTATGAAAAAAAGGTGATTGTTTTTTCACATACAGTATTATCAACAGTATTTTTATCTGCAACCATCAGTTATGATACCATCAATGTCCCTTAACTCAGCCTCTCTGTGTTCCTTACTCTTCGCTGCTTCTTCCTCATTATCTGTGCTGCAGTTAGTACTTGCCCTGTCCTGTTCCTGTATTTGAACACCTCTGGTCTCCTCTCTGGCTGCTGCATCATAGCCTGAAGAGGGCCCTGGCTCTGAAGTATCCATGATGTGCATAATACAGTCTGTTATACATCCATCCTGACACAGTGATGCAAGTTCTATCAACACATGAACATTTTAATTGAATGAACACCATACTAAGTAGCCTAACAATAGTTGTTCATAAAAGAAAAGAAATATCCTAAAATGGTGTGAAACTGACCATGGAAATTTCATTTTAAGGTATCAGTCTTTTCAGTTTCATTCTCACAGTTGTCTCTTATCACCAAAATTTGCTAACTAGCTTGGTAGCTGCTCACTGTGTAAATTAAAATAGTTTTTTAACCCTAAAGCATTTATTGATGGATTGTATTGCTCACCTCCTCCTTCAACTGGGATTTGGGTTGAGGGAAGGGGTCCTATTCCTGAGGCTGAATCTGTGTATGTTGAGGGCAGCACATTAGTTATGAAACCAGTTATTAGCACCAGCATCACGTAGGCCAATATTTTATCTCCCGTAATAGTTTATCACACAAGTTCAGCTAGTTCTGTGCAGACCTTCTACATTACATTCATCTGATCTCCCGTGGCAATAAAGGTGGAGTATTTCATTTAAATGACACTGCACTACGTATTGTAAATTGTTATTTTGATAAACCAAACAGGTAAATATAAAATCTGCTGGTCTATCATTTGCTAGTATGTTGTAATGGCACCAAGTTAAGGTCAGTGAATAATACCTTTCTTTGGGAAAAACTGAGTGACTAATTGTTGGCCCATTTTCTCCCTCTCAGCTTTCTGCTGCTTCTCTTGGTGTTTTTGGTAACCGGACTTCATAGTTCACCTCACCACCACCATCAGCCCTGCTTAGCGACGGCTCAAGTGTGTACCTGTGTAGTGGTAGTGCTCACGTTTCCAGAACATACACATTTCACCTGTCGCGCTCGGCCAGAATCAGACTGACTGTACCATTCATTAAAAAGAGAGAGGGGTGAAATGACAATATGATCGCTAATTTGAGAAAATTTTTATAGCATGTAACAAGCGAGTTTAATTTGCTTATTTTAACAGATGATAGCATATGTTTTATTTCAAAAGCCTACGCAACACAATACTATTAAAATAATATATTAATAGCCCTCAAAGGGCCCCCTGTCAGTGCCAGGCCCTTAGAAACATCCTAACATCCTAACATCCTAACATCCTGACAACGCCCCCTGGCAGCACCCCTGTGGATTTCATAGTTCACCTCACCACCACCACCACCATTTTTTTTATTATTTCTTTTTTTTTATTAATGAACAACATATAGTACAAAACAATGTACAAGGATACAAATTCTCATAGAGGATATAACTACAAATAACAAGCTAGGGGGGTCTCAAAAAAAAAAAAGCCATACAATAAGAAACTTAAAACAGTAAATTTTTGGAGATCTGGTGTGAGATGATTCTGGCAATTTTCTAATTTTTTATTCTACTTAATGATGAATAATATAATTTAAATTCGTTTATGAAACCAAGAAAAGAGGGCTTAGTTCCCCTCCACTTACTGCAGTGAATGTCATTCCTGGCCGCCAGAGGGTGCCCGATTCGCCCTCTGACTTATATCCTGACTGCATTTCCCACAGGGCACTGCACTATTGGGCGCACCTGCTGGCGGCCATCTTGTGTGCTGCAAACAAGCCGCCCTGAGGAGTATAAACAGGACTCAGTTTAACTCCTCAGGGTGGTTCAACGTGGATTGCCTCCCTACTCCACGGCGCTCCGTGCAAAGATCCAAGCTAAGTATCTTGCCTATCAGTTTCCTTGGAACTCATGTTTTTGTTCATGTCATGCCATGATAATCGGATCCTGTTTCTGTTTCCCCTAGCGACCTCCACCGGAGCGTGGATCACCCCTGTCCTCACCACATCCAGTTTGTGAATCTTCTGAGCATTCATCTTATGTACCCATCACTCCAGCTACCCACGCTCTGGCGACTTTGTATTTCTGCCCTGCCTTCGTTATTGACTGAATTATTGAACCAAAGACTGAACTATGTTATGTCATGAACCTTGTTTCTGTTTCTTGCCTGTTTTCTGAGCTGTGTAAAATAAACTCTGCTCTACACTCTGACCTGTGTGGAGTCCGTAACAGTGAATGTGATATTTTGCTAAAAGTAAGACCACATTTATGGCATCTGAAAAGGCTGGACTTAAATTTTCTGCCTAAAATAAAATGGAATCAACATCAAAAGAGGAAATGTTAAGTTTAAGATTAAACCAGTTTGTAATGTCTGTCCAAAAACTTTGTGTAACGTGACATGAAAAGAAAAAATGCTCCAAGGATTCATCTTTTAAGTTACAAAAAATACACAAATCAACATCAAATTTAAATCTTCTTTTAAGAAACATGGCTACAGGATACATCTTATTTATTATTCTAAAATGAGTCTCCTTCACTTTAGGAGATATAGGCCATTTGATCAATTTGGAATGAGCAAAAGTAATTATGGTTTTATAGTTGGTAATAGGAAGTTTCATGAAAGACTTTCTATTGTAATCATAATAAATCCTTTGTCTCATACTATCATTGATAATTTTACTATTACACTTGAGGTCAACTAAGTTATAATTGTTTGCTTTTAATGTGGGTAATGAAACGTTTGTATTTACTGTTATGTCCATGTCTCTTTGTCTGTCTGTGTTTCAGCCATGTGTTACAGGTCCATTCCAAAGGTCCTGGCCATGTTTTGCTTTCCACCTCTGGAATCCTGCTCCACCCTGGGTTTTCATCCTTTTCGCTCAGCCTTTAAAGGCTGGCAGCAGACCAGGAAGCAGGGGGTGGGTGTTGTTTGGAGTTTGGAGTTGAGAAGTGATTTAAGAAAGTTTGATTTTGCTTGTTGTGCTGGGTTTTGATGTTGATACATTGTACTGTCTATCCCCAAGTTTGTCCTTTACCCCCACTGGCTTTGTTTTATGTTGTGAATATTGCATATTGTATATTTGTAAATATTGCTGTACTGGTTTGTAGGGAGTGACTGCCATTTCTTTTGGGATGTGTTTTTTTGTCTCTGTTTATGTTAGCTAGGGAGTTAGGGTAAACTTTGTCTTTTTGTTGGTTGTTTTGTGAATAGGGAAGTTAGTGTTGGTGTCTATAAGACAGTCTGAGTTTTGTTTGTTGTTTTGGCCTTGGTTACTCCTGAAGCTGTAACCGGTGTGTATTCAAATACATGTTCAAAACCTACCATTTGTGAGTAGCCTGTTGTTGTTCTGCATTGACACCACATATCTCATTTGTTCCGGCCTGACCCTAGACCAGGTCATAACAATAAATTAAATTAAATTAAATTAATCAATGCTAAAGTGATCGCTTTGCACACCTTCTTAAAATCCTTGTAACAGCAACTAAAATTATATTTTTGAACAAAGGATGAGAAATTAAAAGATCTCCTTGATTATCTAACAGATCCTTCACAAAAATGATACCTTTTACATACCAATCTTTTCTAAATAAAAAAAAATCAAAGACTGCCTACCAATTGTGATTGCACTATTATTCCATAATGTTGATCCATGAGGGGAAAAATTATGTTGAAATAACATTTTCCAGAACTGAATAACTTGTTTGTGAAAGATTGATAGTTTAACTGGAATCTTACTAATTTCAAAGTCACACTACCCAAAGAATTTAATTCTTCCCAAATGCTTAAAAATGGAAACAGGGATATGAAACCACATTGAACCTTGTTGCATAATAAAGGTTTTTAACCATTTAATCCTAAATGTACCAACCATGGCTTCAAAGTCCAATGCATTAATACCACTCTTCTCATATGTTTTAACCAGTTGGGACTTTTTAATATAATGAGTCTTGTTTTTCCACAAAAACTGAAAAAAGACTGAGTTTGCTTTTCTTATATTTTGTGGTGATACATACATAGAATGAAATGAATAAACAACCTTGGAAATGCCATCTGCTTTAGTCAACAAGGATCTTCCAAAAATAGTCAAATCCCTTGACAATCAACAACTAAGACTTTTTTCATATCTACTACTCAGTCGTAAATGTTAACATCTTCTCTCCTATTTTTATTCTTGGATACAAATATTCCCAAATATTTAACTTTTTTAATATTATTTTTTAATAATATTATTAATATTTAATATTTAAATATTTTTATATAAACAATTATGAACGGGAAGAATCTCACATTTTTTTTAATGTTAAGTCCTAACCCTGAAGCCTTGGAGAATAACGAAATTGTATTAAGGGCTCTTCCAACCATTAAATCATTTTTCAAAAACAATGCTGTATCATCCGCAAACTGGCTAATCTTGTACTCTCAGTCAGAAATATTAATTCCTTGCAACTCAGGACTATTATTAATTTGAAGGGCTAATAATTGAGTAGTCAAGGTAAACAATTTTGGAGAAATAGGGCAACCCTGACGAATGCCTCGCTGGACCTTAAATCTAGAAGTTAGTCCTGGATATAAAGAAACCGAGCTATAAATATCACTATAAAACATCTTAATTAATCCACAAAAATAATCTCCAAAACCCAAAAACTTTAAAGCATCCAACAGAAAGGCATGTTCAATTGTATCAAACGCCTTGTTAATCCTTGTCAATAAAGTCCCTATAGTCTAACATATCAAATACCAATCTAATATGATTATGCATATTTCTCCCCTTAACAAATGCTGATTGACATTCATCAATTATATCATTCAGTCGGTCAGCAAGGACATGAGCCAAAATTTTATAATCAGTGCGTAGCAGAGTGATTGGTCTCCAGTTATCCAAAACATGTATATCTTAATTTGGTTTTGGAATTAAAGTGATTATCCCTTGTTTCATTGTATTAGACAGATTACCTGTTGAGATACATTCTAAGAAATCTTTATACAGCATTGCTCTAATAACTTTCCAAAAGAACCTATAAAAGTAGTTCAGTAGTTAGCCCATCCAAGCCAGGAGACTTTCCCGAGGACATCTTCAAAATAGCCTCATCTAACTCCTCAATCTTAATCCTTTTTCCATAAATTGTTTAAAATCCCCATCAATTTCTTTATTAAATTCCCTTATAGTATTTAAAAAAGAGAGCAATTAATATCAGAATAAATTGATTTGTACAAGTTACAATAAAAGTCATGTATTTCTCTATTAATTTGGATTTCGTCTTCAGAAACAGATCCATTTATATTCAATTTAGCAATCTTCTTCTTTAATTGTCTATGTTTTTCAACGTTAAAAAAATAAGAGGTATTTTTCTCCCCTTCTAAAATCCAGTGAGCTCAAGAACGTACAAAAGCACCCTTTGGCTTTTTCTAAATATAAGGTGTCTAGTTCACTCTGTAATATATTGAATTCAACAAGTTCCTCAGGTGACAAATCAGTCTTTTTGCAGAGATGAGTAATATTCGTAATAATATTAACTTGTTTTTGTTTTTTTTAAATTAGACAATTTTTTACTCATATGAATTGCTAGCTCTCTTATCTTAAATTTAAACCATTCCCATTTACTTACAGGTGACATTTCCAAGGCCTTGATTTACAGTACAAGCTGGCTAACATCTTTACAGAACCCAGAATTTTCCAGAAGAGTTAAATTTCCAAATATAAGTAAGACCTGAATGTGACCTTGTAATCAGAAGAGATATAGAAATAACACAATGATCGGTTAGGGGTGAAGCAGAGATATCACACTTACTAATATAATTTATTAAGGAAGTAGAAATGAGCCAGTCATCTATTCTAGAACTTTGACCATTTCCAGAGGTATTAAACCAGGAAAACAATGAAGTCCCAGGATTTTTGACCCTCCAATAGTCAATCAAATTTGCACTATTCATCAGTTGAACAATCAGGTCATCATATTTATGACATTGGACCCGGGGTGGATTTCTGTCCAACCAATGATCAGGCGCCAAATTAAAATCAACCCCAACTATAACTTTATTAGTTGAATAAGAATGCATACTATCTGTAATATGTTTACACAAGTCAGAAATCAATGTCCTGTTTTTGCCTCTTTCATTGTAACAATAGACAAGATAAGGTGTGCAAGATAAGGTGTTCATCATTAATTTCTGTTATGACATAATTTTACCAGGAAATCCTCTAAACAGAACCATTACACCAGCTGAGTGAGATGTTCCATGACTGAACAAAATTGAATCACCCCACTGTAACTTCCAAAACTTCACATCATCTTCAACAGAATGAGTTTCTTGTAGAAAAACACAATTGAGTTTTTGCTCTTTACAAAAAAGAAAAACAGCTTTTCACTTCACATTGTTTTTTAGCCCCCTAGCATTTAAGGAAATACACCTGAAATGTTTTAAGTACAGAACTGATACGATGCGCAGGAATGAGAGTTCTTGTCCTTACTACTAACAAAATAAGGTGCATTTTACCTTCAAAATTTGTAAGGTGAATCAGAGCAACAAATGTTCAAAATGAAGAGCTTGGTCTACGTAGGGTCAACTCGCTGGTTGATGATCAGCGCATATCCTTCCTTCAGGAAAGCTCTCTGCCCTCTCTATCTAGCATCACGAACCAATGGCCACAGCTTCCTGAGAGCTTCCCGATCTTCTTTGGAGAAATCTTCTTTAAACTGGATATGCATCTACTGACAGACACTGGCATCCCTTGATCTCTTCCAAACTTCATCACGAACCGTCCTCGCCACGAACTGGATAGTTATTGCCCACAGAGTGTTGTCTGAAGTGGCGGGATTACCCTTCTTAGCCAAGCGATGGACAGTGTCAACCATCTCGCAAAGCCACTCCACCGAAATGGGCACCAATCTTGTCAAAATGCTGATAACGATTTCTCTAATATCCTCCCCATCTACCTCCTTTTATATCGAGCTTGTTCGGCCAAGGATTCCTTAAACAGAGTGTACCATTCATTAAAAAGAGAGAGGGGCGAAATTACAATGTGATCGCTAATTTGAGAAAAATGTTATAGCAAATAACGACCATGTTTAATTTGCTAATTTTAACAAAACAGATTAAACAGTGCGAGGCCCTTAGAATAGTCCTAACACTGCCCCCAACTTACTGTTTTACAAATAATGATGAAAAACTGAGAAAAAAAATAAGAAAAACTGTAAAATTACATTTTTGATTAATATTTCATTTTTATTTGGTATACTCAATAATTATGGTTATTGCAGACTTTGTGGGTGTCTCTGTACTGAGATTTAGATGTGTTTCTTCAATGAGCCCATTTGAGCTTAACTGTTAGGTTGTTTACATATATTAATAGTCATTTTTATCCATATATTGAGGAACTAATTGATTTTCATTTGCTTTCTCTTTCTGATTGTGAACTGATCAAAACATAAACATAAAGGTACAATATCATACATGACCTACCTAACATTTATAGCACTTCAGCTAAAACAGAGGAGAGAGCATAGAGCATGCCGTACATCATGTGGTATATTTTAAATAATTTTTTAGCATTTGTGGAATATTCAGCCAGTCAATCAAGTCCAGTTTACGTGCAGTTGAAAGGTACTTCCTTATTGCAAGCCGACTCTGAGACATCAGTGTTTTGGGAAAAACTGCAAATAGAAAGAGAATTTGTAGTATATTAAAGTGCACATACTATAAAATATCTTACTGAGCTCACCTCTTTCTCTAAGCAGCAGGGCAATAGCCTCATCCTGCTCTCTCATTTTGTCTGCAATCACCACTGGGATGTAGATATTGGCTCCAAAGTCTATAAGAAGCTGGATGAATTCAGATTGGCACCCATGTTGGAGACATGTGTCCAGCACTGTGTTTGACTGTTTGATCCTTGCCAGAGTTTTCTCCTCCTTGCAGTTGTAGTCTGGATCTGCACCATGTAGCAGCAGCAGCTTGAAGCAGTTTAGATGTCTATAAATAGCCGCAATGTAGAGAGGCCCTCGGCATGTTGTGGCATTGGATGCCCAGTCTGGTACTTTGACTCGGACATCTGTCTCAGCACCGTAATGTAGCAGTTCCTTTAAAATGTCCAAGTCTCCTTCTCTGGCTGCAGTTAGCACTGGAGAACAGTTGTTATATTGGCTTCCATTAGGATTGGCACCAGCTTTGAGCAAAGCAGAGACACAGCCAAGGTGTTTGCCACTGACAGCTGTGAAGAGTGGAGTCTGGGCTTTCACATCCAGGCTGTCCACTTCGGCACCATGAGCTAAAAGGCACTCCAGGCAACGGAGGTGACCATTAGCGGCTGCTGTTTTTAGTGGTGTACTTGGTATTCCCCATCCGCTTCGGCTATTGATACATCTCTTGTATCGTTCTTGAGAGAGCAAATCAGCGAGAAGTTTGACATCATCTTCAGCAATGGCTTTTTTTAATTCCTTACAGCCATCTTCTTCATCCTCTTTTGGTCGGAGGAGAGAAAAAATCTTGGTAATGTCCATTAAGCTCATTTTGGAGGAAGTGTCCAACATCATGCTTTGGAAACTTTTAAAGGCTCCAGTATAATTTTTAGCAGCAGAAATCTTTGGAGGAAAAAAAAATTAGCCAATATTTCAAACTTCATTTGCTGTTTAGTACTTAGCAATAGATTTTGCAGTGACCCAAGCAATGTATTTTTTTATTTTATAGAGTCAAAATAATTTCAAAAGAACACATGCTTAATATGCCCATTCAAAGTATTAACATATTATCAATATATTTAAATAGACATCTGAGACCAACTCACATGCATGAATATTCTCCAGATGGCAGGTGTGTGTATGTACAAATTAGGTAATATATACAGGGTGAGCCAGAGAGATCTGACAATTTTCATATGCTTATTTCTCAGACACTAATTTGATTAGAGTAGTGACTTGTGGGGGAAACATTACCTCAGTGATGCCGTTTTAGTAAACATGGAGCAGTGGTCAGCACATCACATGTTCATTGTTGAAAATGGTGACTCTGTCATTGCTACTCAATGACTATTTCGCATTAAGTTCAAATTTCCTCATCATGGTGCTGTGTCCTCTCAGAACACAATTAATGAATTATCGTGTTATTTCATTTAAAAATTCTCTCTGGTTCACCTAGCTGAACTATGCAGACTCCTTATTACAGATGCACAAACTCTTTCAACATTTTCTGGCATTCACTTCAAGGCAGAAGCATTGTTATGAAAATTTTCAAACCATTTTAATTGTGTTCCAAGAAAGCACAGCACTGTGATGAGGAATATTTAACTTAATGTGAAATAGCCATTGAGTAGCAATCTCAGTGTCTCCATCTTTAAAAACGGTTTCAACAATTAATGTGCAAGGTTATGCTGACCATTGCTCCATGTTGACTAAAACGGCATCATTGAGCTACTGTTTTCCCAACAAGTCATTACTTTTGTATCCTTTTGTAGGATTATAATCAGCCATGATCAACCAAATATACCAAACAAGTGCTCATGATCATCAATTTCACATGTAGGTTGAAACACAGTCATTAACTGAAACATAAATAGCTGTGTAGGAGGCTTAAAACTGGGTGAGGAACAACCAAACTCTGCTACCAAGGTGAGGCTGTGGAAGACAGTTTAATGTCACAGGACATATACCATCGCAAGACTGAGTACAACAACAAGACACAAGGTAGTTATACTGTATCAGCAAAGTCTCTCCCAGACAAAGATTTCCAAAGCACAAAGAAATGGGCAACATTGAGGATCGTAGATGGAATGGTCAGCCAAGGAAACTTAATGCAGCAGATGACAAACACATCAAGCTTATTGCCCTTTGAAATCGGAAGATGTCCAGCAGTTCCATCCATCATCTCAGAACTGGCAGAAACCAGTGGGACCAAGGTACACCCATCTCCTCTCCGCAGAATTCTGGCAAGAAGTGGTCTTCATGGAAGAGTTCAGCCAAAAATCCATACCTCTGGAAACAAGACCAAGTGACTCAACTATACATGAAAACTGGAACTGGGGTGCAGTCAGCCAGTGCTCTGGACTCATGAGTCAAAATTTGAAATATTTGACTGTAGCAGAAGACAGTTATCCACCGAAGGCCTGGAGAGCGGTACAATAATGAGTGTCTGCAGGCAACAGTGAAGCATGGTGAAGCATTGTTTCAGGAGTTGGGCTCAGCCCCTTAGTTCTAGTGAAAGGAACTCATAATGCTTCAGCAAGAGATTTTGTACAATTTCATGCTCCCAACTTTGTGGGAACAGTTTGGGGATGGCCCCTTTCCTGTTCCAACATGACTGTGCACCAGTGCTCAAAGCAAGGCCCATAAAGACATGGATGATTGGTTTGGAAGAACTTGACTGGGCTGCACAGAGTCCTGACCTCAACCCAAGAGAACACCTTTGATGAATTAGAGTGTAGACTGAAAGCCAGACCTTCTCGTCCAACATCAGTGTCTGACCTCACAAATGCGCTTCTGGAAGAATGGTCAAAGATTCCCATAAACACATTCCTAAACCTTGTGGAAAGCCTTCCCAGAAGAGTTGAAGCTGTTATAGCTGCAAAGGGTAGGCCGACATGCATGTGAAGGCAGGCAAGTGAATACTTTTGCCAATATAGTGTATATGACGCATATGAGGTTATGCTGATATATAAGTCATTCATTAATTTCATCTTTCAAACAGTCATAGGGCAATTTTGTATGTCCAATTCACCTAACTGCATGGACTGTAATTGGACTGTTTTAGGAAAACAGAGTACCTGGAGTAAACCCATGCAGAGACGGGCTAGACTCCACACAGAAAGGACCCAGACCACTCCACCTGGGAATTGAACCCAGGACCTTCCATATAAATTAATGTTAAATATGTCCATACAGAAATATATCAACATTTTTTTCATATTAAATAACAGCACATTTTTCATCCATTTACAACCCCAATTCCAATGAAGTTGGGACGTTATATAAAACATAAATGAAATATTCAATTTAATACACTACAAAGACAAGATATTTAATGTTCAAATGGATAAACTTTATTGGGTTTTTTTGCAAATATTCACTCATTTTGAATTTGATCCATGCACCACGTTCCAGAACAGTTGGGACAAGGGCAGAAGACTGGGAAAGTTGTGGAATGCTCAAAAAACACCTGTTTGAAACGTTCCACAGGTGAACAGATTAATTGGAAACAGGTGAGTGTCATGATTTGTGTATAAAGGGAGCATCCCCGAAAGGCTCAGTCGTTCACAAGCAAGGATGGGGCGAGCTTCACCACTTTGTGAACAACTGCGTGAGCAAATAGTCCAACAGTTTAAAAACAATGTTTCCCAATGTGCAGTTGCAAGGACTGTAGGGATTTCATCATCTACAGTCCATAATATCATCAAAAGATTCAGAGAATCTGGAGAAATCTCTGCAAGCAAGTGGCAAGGCTGAAAACTAACATTGAATGCCAGTGACCTTCAATCCCTCAGACGGCACTGCATTAAAAACCGACATCGTTCTGTAATGGATATTACCACATGGGCTTAATAATAATTCAGAAAACCATTGTCAGTTTACACAGTTCGTCACCCCATCTACAAGTACAAGTTAAAAACTCCATGCAAAGTGAAAGCCATATATCAACAACACCCAGAAACGCCGCCAGCTTCTCTGGGCCCAAGCTCATCTGAGATGGACTAATGCACAGTGGAAAAGTGTCCTGTGGTCTGGTGAGTCCCATTTCAAATTGTTTTTGGAAATCATGTATGTCGTGTCGTCTGGGCCAAAGAGGAAAAGGAATGTTTGGATTGTTATCAGTGCAAAGTTCAAAAGTCAGCATCTCTGATGGTATGGGGGTGTGTTAGTGCCCATGGCATAGGTAACTTGCACATCTGTGAAGGAACCATTAAAGCTGAATGGTACATACAGGTTTTGGAGCAACATATGCTGCCATCCAACTAACGTCTTTTTCAGGGACGTTCCTGCTTATTTCAGCAAGACGAGTCTGCACGTTTTACAACAGTGTGGCTTCATAGTAAAAGAGTGCAAGTACTAGACTGGCCTGCCTGCAGTCCAGACCTGTCTCCCATTGACAATGTGTGGCACATTATGAAACGCAAAATACAACAACAGAGACGCCAAACTGTTGAGCAACTTAAGTTGTACATCAAGCAAGAATCAGAAAAAATTCCACTTACAAAGCTCCAACAGTTAATATCCTCAGTTCCCAAATGCTTATTGAGTGTTGTTAAAAGGAAAAGTGATGTAACACAGTGGTAAACATGCCCAACTGTGTTGCATGGATCAAATTCAAAATGAGTGAATATTTGCAAAAAACAATAGTTTATTTGTTTGAACATTAAATGTCTTGTCTTTGCAGTGTATTCAAAAGAATATAGGTTTAAAAGTATTTGCAAATCATCATATTCTGTTTTTACTTATGTTTTACACAATGTCTCAACTTCATTGGAATTGGGGTTGTATTTTTTTGTCTTGATTATGTTGCACATCAGCCAAGCTAGTCCCTGTGAATTAGCTGTCACTATAAGAATGATAATGTATTGCAAGAGTGCATTAATATAAACCTGTAATTTAACTTATGGCCAGCACCACCTTTCTGTTTTGGAAAATTATCCACATTTGTAACTCAACAAAGTTGAAAATTCGACAGTGTTATATGTATGCTTAAATATATGAGTACATGCATAATTTTATACATAATTAATGAAATGTAGGCAAACTCCAATGCACACATAAAAAACAATCAACCCTATAGCAGCAATTCAAATGTAACGCACTTATGCTGAAATGCTGCAGAGCAATGCCAGTATAAATAAAAGATAAAAGATCAGTTTTTGCTAGAAAGATACAATGATCAGTTTCATTTTTACAAAGACCAGTCATTATCACTTTTATAAAGTGATTATAAACATTTAAATATTTTTCCTCTAATGGTAAAATTAACTGAACAAAATAATTGTAATTTAAATGTAATAAAAACATAATACTTAGCTTTAAATTCTGTTAGATTCATTCAATACAGTTGTAAAATGAACACATACATCTAGTCTTCTTACCTCCAAGAGAGTAAACTGTAGCCCAAACTTCTAAATAGCTGCAAACAGTCTCTTTGCTGTCATTTACTGTAGAGTCAAAAGGCAAAATAATTGAACAGACAGAAGCACACAAAGGTGACAGTCTGACACAGAGATTCTATGAGGCCTGGCCCCCAAGAGGAGCTAATTTTAGGGCACAGATGGATCTGGGTAAACTTCCATTCTAGGAGGGTTGCTGCAGGAGTTTATAATTAGAAAAGTGATTAAGTTTTGACAGGCAGTAAAGTCATTGGTGTCTAGACATTGTCTGTTCAGTAACTCTGAGTGTCCCATCTCATTTAATTTATGACTTATTTACATTAAACAATTAGAAAGCATTATACATAAGATAAAAGTCATATAACAATTTTCATAATATTGAAATACACAGTATTTATGACTTTATCCGATTTTCATAGTTTTTTCAGATGTAAGAAGCAGATTAACATGAAAATCTGTGAGCACATGTAGTATAGATTTTATATGCAGTGACTACAGTTTATAAATGAAATATACACTACTGTGATTGTTAATAATGTTTGTTGGTATAAGCTTGCTTAAATGAATTGTTAATTATGATATAGTAAATGACTATGGTGATTTTTCACAATAACTAAGAGAAATGTGTGAGAGACCATTTATAGGCATTCCCCTCTGCTAGACACCAAAGTGTCTCCTAAGGTCAGCAGCTGGTCCACTGTTTAAAGCATTAACTGACAATCAGCTGCTGATATGCCTCCATGCTTCACCACAGGATATTTCTCCAATTTCCTTATTCAGGAAAAGAATGTTTACACAATTAGCAACATTTCTTAAAATTCAAATAATTAGCACAATAAATAAAGACATGTAGCTTCACTGCTATGTTTCAGAAAGTATGCTTTAACAATAAAAGTAACCAAAAAAGACATAACTGTTAATGGGTAAGAGTTATGTCAATTTCTTCAGGTCAAAGAAAAGGCAAAATGACCACAAATTCATTTTTACAAATATGGAAAACTTTTGTGTTGTTTAACACATGTTTAGATACCATGCAAAATAAAAAGATATTCTGTGCATAAGCTTCAGATTTTGTTTTATTCCAATAACTCTTTGCACATAGAAAACTCTTATCATATAATCTTTTTACCATTTATAATGGTAAAAACACACAAATAACTGCTGTACATTATGATAAACTTTCTATCTTCTACTGGAGTGATGGAAAAAAGCGATAAATATTAAGAATGTGTACTGCATGTATGAATCTTTTGTCATTCACATACAGCATAGTGCTTGAATAAAGAATGGATACAAATAAGATACTGGAATTAAATTATGCCATATGAGCATGATAATTAGGCCCTATGATATATGTGTGTAAGCCATATGATATATGTGATAGATGTGTGTAATCAATGTTATGCATTGGTTGATGTGACATGTTATACATGGTTGACGTGACATGGCCTTTTTGGTTCCAAGTATAAAACAGAAACACAAATAAATAAAAATAAAAAAATGTATATCATTAAGATTATGCAGCTTTATGCAAATATACTGTGAACTCCTACAATTCATCACTCACTTTTTCACAATTGTTCAACCAAATATGAAACAAGTAATATGGTGTGACTGTTACATGCGCATTTCATAAAATTTAAACTTCAATAAAACTATGAAAAATAGGTAACACTTTCTTTGAAGGTTGTCTACATAACACATTTGTTTGGAAACATTCATATCATGTTTGTGAATGTTTAAATCAACATTCATAAAGTATACATGTTTTACATGATATTAATATGGACTACTGTCATTTTCTTTTTTGTTTTTCAAAATAAAAGTCCTCATTTATTATTTTGAAAAACTATATTATTTTCAGTGAAAGTCTTCATTTCTGGACAGACAAAATAAAAATGATGTGCACTGACACTGTAATCCCTGTTAAGTATGAGAAGTTTTATTTTTAGCAATGTTCTTCATAGTTATTGGTATTAAAGAAGGTCCAAATATACAGTAATTGTGCAAAGGTCCTGTTTAATTGAGATAAATTTTATATGTATTGTTATCCCAAGGACTGATCAATGATTTTTTTTTTTTTTGCATTACTTCAAAGTATAATCCAGTTACTGCTCCCTTTCTTTCAGTGATAGGTCATAATGCTTTGACTTATCTCACTCAGGGTGTTGATAACTTTGTAGATTGATAACTTTTATTAATAAACTTGCCTTGATTTGCCTTTACCTCAAAAGTGATGGCAGCCACATTAACCTGACCGATATGCATTTTATGTGAATCTTTAAATTGCAAATCAAAGTAGTCTACTTACATTCATGTGGTTATCCAATATCTTCAAGGAATGGATGAGTAGTATAGCCCAGTAAAATTCCTTCAAGATGTAATGAGTCCCATCACCATACCAAGTTTCAGACTTTAAGTTTGAAGATTACTTATAGCACATTTATGAGTAATTTATTGTCCATATAGTAAAGTAACATGCAAAGCAATGTTCATAAGTGATTCATAGCATTTTAATTAGCTGTATAGTAAAGTGACATGCAAAGCAACATTCATAAGTGACTCATAGCATTTTAAAGAACACAATAAGCACCATAGAACTTTTGTGTTTCAAAACCTAGGGTGCTCTTTACATAGACCTCATTTTACGTCATTCTGTGTGCACTCCTGTGAAGAAGGCTATCTCGGTTCTTAGACTCCTCAAAATGCTGTCTACTAAGATTCCTTATTCTGACCGTATTTCAAGGAAGCTCTGGATGCTGCCTTAGTCAATGTCTCACTTCACTTTCAATGTCAAACTGATGTTAAATGCAAAAATTTAATTGAGATGTGCTGGCGAAAACCCAACATCTGCTCAACATTATAATGTTAATTTCCAGATGACATCACAGTCTGACATCAACAGACATTGATAATGTGTTGGTTTATAGTCATGGCATTAAGTAACAAAAATCCAATGTCTTCCAAATGTCCTCATGCTGATGTTAAATGCAGACATTTAATTCTGTGGTATGCTGACAAAAATCCAACATTGGTCTAAAGCAATAATCTTTTAATGTCTACATGGCGTGATATTTATTGTAGCACACACACATATCTATCTATCTATCTATCTATCTATCTATCTATCTATCTATCTATCTTGTGTGTGTTTGACAAGTAGCCTAATTTGGCGAAAGAAAGGTGGACATTGGGAGATACTTTACAATAAGTCAAAGTGTAAGTATAAGAAAAAACAGTTCTCAGTTGCTAATGTGTAGAGTCATCTATAACGGTAATAATAATACTATAATAAACCATAAATGTATAATAAAACCATAAATGTTTTTGCTCACTGTTCATAAGGCATACATCAATGTGTTATTTTGTCAGGTGACAGAAACAATCTGACCGTGTAGTAGCTCAGACAGAAGAGAGGCAGGGTCACAGGTAAAGTCCAATGATGATTGATATTCAATTCAATTCAATTTTATTTCTAAAGTGCTTTTAACAATGGACATTGTCTCAAAGCAGCTTTACAAAGACAAGAAATCAGGACATGGCCTATAGGACATAAAGCGCCAGCCACTCCACCGTCCACAAACCTGAGTGATCCTGTGAGAGTGGGGGGCGACAGCATCCAAAC
>JAOUQY010000051.1:3071077-3090632 GCA_028566355.1 Doras micropoeus
ACAATTACAAATGTACATTGAATTCCCTAAAACCCTTTACAGCATTGGGGGTTGAATAATTTTGAACACAACTGTATATATGTATTTATTTGTTTAAAAAAATAAATAAATACAGAAAAATGAATATAAAATAGTTCATTTTCAACTGAGGAAGCTATATAAAATATCTATTGCTTTTTAATATTATTATTATTATTATTATTATTATTTTGGCACAGACCAACTGGAATGCAGAAACAACTCATTGGCACTCTGTGTTGTCAATCTTGGAGAACATGAATCCTCTGCCACTGCTACATACACTCATGTCACACACTGTGTGTAGGGCACTTGATGATCAAGAACCAATGCAAAATTTTAAACCACAGGAAATTTTAACTCACGCACACTCAAACAAAGATCACATTTGCAACCATTTTGGTTGCAGTCTGGAGCCCTGTATAAACATGAACCCATTTGTTTGGGTCTCCGTCAGCCACATTATAAGTGACACAACCATTAAATCATGTGTAAAGAGAGATTTATTTGACACAAATATGTGTAAGATTAACCTATACCAACTTATACTTGCATTCTTTCAGTTACCAGGAAGTGATCTTACCAGTGGTAGTGATGTACTCTCTGACATCATACCCAGTATACCAAGCTCACCTTGCCTTGTTTCAAAACGAAAGACCAAATCTCACATGAACTTGGATGAATTGCCCTGGAGTGCCATGACCAATGATGAACAGGTATGTCTTCAACCTCCCCAGCTGGTAGCTATCGTATGACATGGGAGGTGGCTGATGGATGGGAATTGGCAGATGACCAAGAGTAGAAGAAGATGGGAGGGAAATATAACTATAACACTATAACTTTGTCTGTTTGATATTATAGGTAATGATGATCTGTTGCGGCTTTTAAATAGAATGATGTTTTGCAAATAGATACGAATGACTTTTGTACTAATAAGAATGCCAAACAAGCTACTGAAGAAAAAACATTTCATCTGAGTTTTGACATTACTTTGACCTTGTTCCTGTTTGGATTCATTTCAAAATCTAATCAATTCATCTGTTGGTTGCAATGATAATTCCTTATAAATCCTACAAACATTTAACTAATTGTACTTGAGATATCAAACTGACAGAAAACCTGCAACCTGACAGCCTGCCACTTAGTCGCTGAAGAATAAAAATCTCAACTTTTGGTGACATTTCTGAAAGGATGTTTGGCATACTGTTTGCAAGCATCTAAAAACATTACCTGGTTTTCTTTTAGGTGGAGTATATTGAGTATTTGAGCCGGAAAGTGAGTACAGAAATGGGGCTGCGGGAGCAGCTTGACATAATTAAAATAATTGACCCGAGTGCTCAGATATCGCCAACTGACAGTGAGTTCATCATTGAGCTGAACTGCCTCACGGATGAAAAACTGAAACAGGTCAGTAAAAAAGTGAAAAATGTAAGAAATATCTAAGCAGTAATCTAAGCATGGTATGTAGTGTGATTATTGTACTGTATTCTATGTACTCATATTTTATGTTGGGTTAGGCACAGTAATTTTAATGCAACTGTTAACTGATGCAAGTCCATTAGAAGTCAGAAAAGGTCATGCTTCTGAAATGAACTGTCTGTTCCAAAACACAATGATTAGGGTTAGAAGAGTGCTGCATAAATAGTAAGATGTGAGGCTACTGTTTAAAATGTAAGAATATAGAAGCAATCAACATCGGCTCATTTCTTTTAGTTGCAATTTACTTAATTCCTGTTAATATTACTGAGCCACAAAGGGATGCACATTAATTATGAGCATTAATTATGAGTAATTGTGTTAGTGATTGTGCTTGACATGTGATCACATCTGAGAGACCCAGAACCATCTATTACCATCCATGTTTATGTCCAAGATTCTTGCATGGAATTGTAATGTTAAATTGCTGAGCTGTGTTAGGAAAAGTTAGGAAAGTTCCACATGATGTCTTGGGTACATTTGCTTCACTAATTTCTTCTGTAGCTTATGTCTGTGACCAAATTGTATATCTCTATCTGTAAAACTACAAAGTGCATCTGTATGGTCAGTGGTGCTGATAAAATGGACAAAGAATGTAGAAACAAGGAGGTGGTTTTAATGTTATGGCTGATTGGTGTAAATCCATTATTAAACATTAAAACACTGTACAGTTATGGCTAGATCATATTTGAAGCACAGGTACTCTTCAACACTTCACTTGTTGAACTTCACCACTGAAGAACAGCATAAAAGGGGGCTAACAAAGTCTGCAGAAAAACAGATGGACTACAGTCTCTGTAAACCTACAACGTGCACCTGTATGGTCATTGGAGCTAATAAAATGGACAGAGAGTATAGATACAAGGAGGTGGTTTTAATGTTATGGCTGATTGGTGTACATACCTTTGTCAAATCTTTGAACCTGCTCTATTCCTTTTACCTTTATGGTTAGATATCCCTTCCCTTACATTATGCAAAATATATCCATTACAATATGTATAAGCTTATATTTGCAAACTTTTTATCATGCGAATACAAGCCTTTACTTATTCTGGATGACTTTTCTATTTGGTCAGTGTTTGTTTTAGCATTCCAGTGTAGAATGTAACATTTCTTTCCCCCAGTGGCAACCTGGGCCAGTGGATCAGAGTCTTACTGTCCCCTTGTATATTTTGACTTGTCCGGGGAAAAATGGAGAGAGAAAAAATGTTTCCAAAGAACTTTTAATGTATTAATCATACATCAATCAGGCATAACATTATGACCACCTCCTTTTTTCTACATTCATTGTCCATTTTCTTAGTTCCACTTACCATATAGCTGCACTTTGTAGTTATAGACTGTAGTCCATCTGTTTCTCTACATACTTGGTTAGTCCCCTTTACTCTGTTCTCTAATAGTCAGGACCCCCAGAGGACCACCACAGATCAGGTACTATTTGGGTGGTGGATTATTCTCAGCACTGCAGTGATGTGGTGATGAGTCCTGAGGAGGTATTGTTTGAGAAATCGTCATGCTACCATGATGGACATTGTGCAGAAACACTGCCAAGTTCTCTGGTTTTATGTGTCAAGGATGAAAAAGACCATCCAGACTGTTACCAATGAAAAGTGCAAAATCCTGCAATCTGTGATGACATGGGTGATCTGCAGATACAGTACTGTACAAAGGTTTTGCACAGTGTGCAAAATGGTTGAAAAAGTTGGTGTGTACATTAAGAATGCTTTCAAACATTTAAATAATAATTGTTTATTTTTATCAATTTAAAAAATGCAAAAAAAAGTGAGTGAACAAAAGAAAAATCTGAAATTAATATTTGATGTTACTACCCTTTGCCTTCAAACCAGAATCAATTCTTATAAGTACACAAAGTTGCACATAGTCAGGGATTTTGAAAGAGTATAGTCAGGTGCTAATGATTGTCAATTTCACATGTAGGTTGAAACACAGTCATTAACTGACACATAAGCAGCTATGTAGCAGGTTAGGAATAGCCAAACTCTGCTACCAATGTGAGGTTGTGGAAGACAAAATTCATGTCACAGGTCATACACCATGGAAAGACTGAGCACAGCAACAAGACACAAGGTAGTTATAATGCACCAGCAAGGGTTCTCACAGACAAAGATTTCAAAGCAGACTGGGGTTTCAAGATGTACTGTTCAAGCTCTTTTGAAGAAGCACATTTCTTTTGGTTGGCCAAGGAAACTTAATGCAGCAGATGACAAACATTTTGCCCTTTGAATAAAAGCATATTGCCCTTCGAAATCGGAAGATGTCCAGCAGTGCCATGAGCTCAGAACTGGCAGAAACCAGGCAGGTAGAAACCCAGGTAAACCCATCTACTGTCCGGATAAGTCTGGCCAGAAGTAGTCTTGGAAACAAGGAAACAAGGCCAAGCAACTCAACTATGCATGAAAATAGTTGAAGGCAGTTGTTCACCAAAGGGCTGGAGAGGTACAATAAATATAAATCAATAAAGAAAAATATAAATCATTTATAAATATTTACATATTAAATATAAACATAAATATTTGTTGTTACTATCCTTTGCCTTCAAACCAGCATCAATTTTTATAGGTACACTTGCATAAAGTCAGGGATTTTGTAGGATTATGGTCAGGTGTATGATCAACCAATTATACCAAACGTGTGCTAATGATCATCAATTTCACATGTAGGTTGAAACACAGTCATTAACTGAAATGTAAACCGCTGTGTAGGAGGCTTAATACTGGGTGAGGAACAGCCAAACTCTGCTACCAAGGTGACGTTGTGGAAGACAATTTCATGTCACAGGTCATACACCATGGCAAGACTAAACACAGCAACGTTATACTGCATCAGCAAGGGCTTTCCCAGACAAAGATTTCAAAGGGGTTTCAAGATGTACTGTTCAAGTTGTTTTGAAGAAGCACAAAGAAACGGGCAACATTGAGGATTGTAGACACAGTGGTCAGCCAAGGAAACTTAATGGTGTAGGTGACAAACATATCAAGCTTATTGCCCTTTGGAATCGGAAGGTGTCCACTAGTGCCATCAGCTCAGAACTGGCAGAAACTAGTGGGACAGAGAAGTCTGGCGAGAAGTAGTCTTCATGGAAGAGTTGCAGCCAAAAAGCCATACCTCCGACATGGAAACAAGGCCAAGTGACTCAACTATGCATAAAAACATAGGAACTAGGGTGCAGAAAAATGGCAGCCAGTGCTCTGGACTGATCAAAATTTGCAATATTTGGCTGTAGCAGAAGGCAGTTGTTCGCCGAAGGGCTGGAGAGCAGTACAATAATGAGTGTCTGCAGGCAACAGTGAAGCATATTGGAGGTTCCTTGCAAGTTTGGGGCTTCATTTCTGCAAACGGAGTTAGAGATATGGTCATCCATCATGCAATAACATCAGGGAGGTGTATGATTGGCCCCAACATTATTCTTCAGCAGGACAAGGACCCCAAACTTACCTAGATGAATTGATGCTGTTTTGAAGGCAAAGGGTGGTTGCATGAAATATTGACAAATATTGATTTGATTTAGACTTCTCTTCTGTTCATTCACTTAATTTTGTTAATTGATGAAAATAAACTATTAACACTTCCATTTTTGAGAGCATCCTTAGTTTACAGCATTTTGTCCACATCTGCCTAAAATGTTTGCACAGTACTGTATATGTGAAGTTACCATTGATGCAGAGGCTTATATTGGTTTTTTGAGAAATGCTGCTGTCATGATGACATCTTTTCCAAGGAGCTCCATGTCTATTTCAGCCTGACATTGCCAGGCCTTATTCTGAATAAGTTAGAACAATGTGGATTGACTGGCCTCCCTGCAGTCCATATCTGTCTCCTATTGAAGAGGAGACTTGGACAACAGCAACCATGGACTGTTTAGTAGCTCAGGTCTTGTACACAGCACAGATGTGCAAAAAGTCTATTTACAAAACTGCAATAATTAGTATCTTCAATTCCCAAAAGATTAAAAAGTAAATTAAAATAAAAGGTGATGTGATCCAGTGGTAAACATGCCTCCTGCCTTTTGAGTGTGTCTAAATATGTTTATATTCACCAAATAGAATTAATTTAATAATTGAAAACTCTTTTCTTTGTCCTTTTGTTTGTTAAACAAAGCTTCAAGTGAATTATCAAATTATTTCAGTTTTTATTGCACTTTAAGAAAGTGTCTCAACTTTTCTGGAAATGGGGTTTGTTGAGGCTGATCTACTTTTTGCCATTTTTTATTTTCTAATATAAAAACCCTTCTTTTTAAAATTACACAGTTCTTTCACCTGATCAGCATCAATATCAAATCTAGCAGGTTAGGGGGGTTAGCTGAGAAATTTGTTTGGCCAAACCTTTTGGCCACTACAGGTCAGTGAATGAGGCAGGAGTCTTGTGAGCTCACATGGTCATAATACAACACCTATTTGGTGTTATGAACTGTGCATTCCCACCCAGGGTCAGACTGTCGGTTTCATGCCATTCATGATGGATTCATGCCATTTATGCCTCTACTGTGAGAGGTGTAAAGATCTGAAGGCTAAGTGTATTTGCTTCTTTAAGTTTATTTAGTGGTTCCTTAATTTACTTATCTGCAATAAGATGCATTTATATGCATATAAAGTAAGAATGATTGAGCTGTTTTTAATATTCTTTGACTTTAATTAAGCTTAATGTGTAATGAGAGGGTAGAGTGATGGATGCGGTTATGCTTCTGACATTAGTTTGGTAACTGGGTGTTCTGCCACCAGTGTCTGGAAAAAAAAGCATAAGTATATAGGGGCCATTCCCCCAAATGGGTGCCATTTGCTTGTGGTAACTTCCAAATTAAACTTAATTTTGAACTCTACATTTTTCAATGTGTTGGTCAATCTCTATTCTAAAATCTATTTAATTTGTTTCTAAGCCGAATGGTTACATTTTTCTCAGTCCTGTTACCAAAACTCATGTGACATTTAAAAAGCATGTCAACTAATTCCTTTGATTTTCCCTCAATAAAGTGTTTATTTAAATAAATGGTTGATTACATGTTCAAATATTTGATATTTATTACTAAAAAATCACTATATATATGCATGCAAGTTGTATTTTTCTGAAAGATGCAAAGCCATTTTTATCTTTTCAAGAAGACCCAAACCTGAAATTGATCTAATATTTATTGTGTAATTTATTCAACAAATGGATAAATGATGGACCAAACGTAATTGGCGAAAAAAAAGTGGTTTATCTTAATTTTTTTTAGAAAAAATAAGCAAGTAACAGGAATGAACACTCGGTAACAGAGATGTGCTGTGTGTGTGTGTGTGTGTGTGTGTGTGTGTGTGTGTGTGTTGTCTGGCCTTTTCTAAGAAATCTTCTCTAGTGATATCCATATAGCAACTTGTGACTACCCAGGGGTGGGATGGTACACAAAACAAGCATCTCTTCACGTGCTGGCCAGAAAAAAACAGTTGACCCCCATTTTGTGCATGCAACAGACCTCAACATGTATTTCACTTGTAGGGTATAGGTCACCTTCATACTTCACCACACACCATTTGCCAACAACTTCAGGACTTTGCCACTGAACTTCCATGGCTGCGGGAGCCGTCTGTTGATGACCGAACGCGAAATGCTTTGCATTAAAGCAGTCACAGGTCAGGTTTTGTTTTGTTGTGCACAAGGAGCTGATGTCCCTGTATGTCAGTTCTCCTTGGGCTAGGATCACTGCCTGATGCATCCTCATTGTGGATGGAATTGGTGGCACATCATTGGGCATTTCCAAAACTGCTTTCTTGACTGCTTCCTTACTGACAAAAAACAACTTGATTGTTGTTTCTGCCTTTTGCGGCACAGCATACAGCTCTGCAGCATTAGGAATATCTGTCCCTTTGCTGACCAGACTGTCAGCTCTCCTCTTTAGGGCTCCTCCCACACCATCTGGGGCACCCTTCTCATGGCTCGGCTCAAAGAAGTTCCACATCCCAGCAGTGATTCCTCGTCTGAACAGCTCAGTAGAAAACATGAAAAAATTGCCTCGCTGTCTATACTGAGTATCTGGAACATCACTGTAAAAATGGAGCGTGGAGACCTCTGGATATGCACTCCAGAGTGTTGTGCTGCCAAATTGCTAGTGGGCCCTTTTGTCTTGAGGGCATTGTCATTGGGCAGGGGGATGTATGCACATAAAGCACACCCATGTGCAGTGTTGCCATTTTTGTGTTCCTTATCCACTATTGCCCACTGGTGATAAGTCACTTGACTCACTTGAGACTGGGAAAGAGAGGTTCTTGCATTCAGAACATTCTCCATACATGCACTTAATGTCGCATGTGATGGCTTTCACAAGGTCATGCAGTTTGCCGGTGCTGATAACTTTCAAGTGGTGCAGCTTCTGCACAATAAAACCATGATTCTCATGCATCTTGCACATGCTTGTGTCCTGGTCACTCAGAGTTGGATGAACAACCCAAAGCAAGCGTTGCAGCCTGTACTTTTTCAGAACTTTTCCTGTTGTTATTTTTGAAATTATTTGCCTTTCCCTCTTCCCTGTGCTTCTTTGTATTTGTTTTGGATGTCCTCTACCAGAGCCTCATGAAACAAAAGAGTTTTTTGAATGGCCGCACATGGAAGCTGCCTTTTTACTTTTGTGTGCGGAGAAGCATTATTCTTTTTTATGTGCTGGACTTGTTTATTGTACTTTTCTTTTTTGCGTTTGTTTCTTCAACAGAACCTGTAATTCTTGCATTTGCTTCTGAAGATTCTTTAGCTTTTTTCATCTTCTTCTCTGCCCTTAATTATGTTGCCTAAAACACGTGATAAATAACACATTGCAGTTGTTAAAATGTACTGTTACATTATCTCTGTGACTCGATAAGCAGAATTTCATACTGTAATGCAACCATGTCTATTTCTATTAGCTACTTCCTTTCACATTTGACCCATTTCATAAACTACACCTGGTTGTGGATCTACAGCTTGTGCTGGTGATAGCTGGAGACAGTGTGGAGAGGTGATGAAGTGTTGTAATGCTTCTTACCTGTCCTTGATTCTATGGTATGCTTCCCTCCATTTTTTGCGTTGTCTGCACTTTTCTCTCTGACTTAGATTATTGATCATTTTCCTCCTGCCTGATTTTAGATCCTCCCTGTATTTTTCTCGTTCCTTCTCTAAATATCTTTCTCTCCTCTCTGGGTCAGCATCACATCGAGCACAATAGCATCGCTGCTTTTCTGCAGCACTTAGTGGTGGATTGGCACCCTGTAGGTATGGTATCCACATTGTGAAACTGACCTTAAATAACAACTTCAGTAATTTCAACTGTAAAACTTAAAAAAGGCGGAATACGTCAGTGTGTTTTTATGTATTTTGATATTGTAGTTTATATTTAAATAACATAGTGGTGTGCTATCATTCATAGCTGACACGTGTATACTGAGACAACTACATAGCCAGGAGATGAAGACCTCATGAGAGCAGTCAGTGTCCACTAACTACGGATGTAGTGCGTATGTCTGTTTGTTCTGCTCTGTAGTTTTGCCTTGTTGCTTTCCTCAATTTTGACTTGCTTTGTATAAACTCATTGGCATTGCCTTTGCCCTTAGGGTTTCATTTTTCTGCTACCAGAATTGAAATTAGAATTATTTTTGTATTTACTATTAATATTGTTTTTGTTCATTAATGTGTTAATAAATGCTCTAACATGTTAAAGAATTGACCGCGATGAAAAAAATGAAAGAATTTTAACAAAACAATTTAATGCTGGCCGTATTTAGTATGATAAATCAAACAACACTGTTCAGACTAATTTTGTATGCTGTAGGCACTTTTGAAATAAATGTGATGAAACATGTATGAACTGTTGCGAAGTGATATACCCATGTTCCCTAGTTCCCTACACACTGCAGTTCCCATAAAATAAAAAAATTAAAAGACATTTTCTTTAATATTTCACTTTTATCAAATAAAGTCAAGTGAGTAATGAGGCAACATTCAACAGTCGTTTCTCTTAAAATAGACCAGTGATAAATGGCAACATTTTGAATGGCCCTATGATGCCTACCTGCAACGCAAATCAAAATGTACATTAAAACTGAGATTAATGCACAATTAATGGCGATTAAAAACTTTATATGCTTTACAGCTCTACATTTTATAGATCTTTTATTTCTTTTTTGCTCCCCCTTACATGTAGTTGTCCCTGGATTATGGCATTTGGAACTTAAAAAAATTAATTAAAAAATTACAAAATTTGTACTGGCTTGTACTGTCTTATAACCTGATTATTGTTGTATTGTCATAAGGATGACTTCTTACAGCTGACTCGCTTATATGATGTGTCCGTCCCACATTCTGCTTGTAAGAATGTGATAACGGAAGCAGTATACCAGAAGCTGGTGGATGAGTGTCAGTTGCCTGCATTATCTGAGTCTGGGGAACCAGTAGTGGCCACAGGGGGAGGAATGGGGCCTGCAGAACCAGGTACTACTGCACTACCCCCTGTAGCAGAGATCATAGCAGTCCTGCCTGTGGTAGTTCCCCTAGTTCCATGTCAGTTGCCAGTGCAGATATGAATGACTTGGAATCAGTCGTAAAACTGGGACTAATGGTTCAACTCAAGGAGCTTACACTGTCTGTAAAGTGACAAGAGCATTGGACGTAACTGCTCCAGGTCATAAAATTGTTTAGTTAATACGGTTAATGCAGTAAAGGTGTGGCTAGACATTCATGTGTATTCCTTTTATTTCTTTTATTTCCATTGGCAATGTGCCTTTTAGTATCACTGAGGTTAAGTGTTCTATCCAGATTTTCAGAGACACAGGTGCCTCACAGACTTCTATTTTAGAAAGTGTGTTACCCTTTTCTGAAGCTTCCCATGCAGTAAGTGATGTGTTAATTCAATGTATTAATAAACGGACTTAATAAATGGTAATTTGTGTGCCTTTGGATCTTGTGTACCTAGAAGCAGAAGTTTGCTGTGTCCACTTTGTCGGTTACTGGTGTTTCCTTTATTCTTGGAATATAGCAGGTACATTTACATTTACATTTATGGCATTTGGCAGACACCCTTATCCAGAGTGACTTACATTTATCTCATTTATACAACTGAGCAGTTGAGGGTTAAGGGCCTTGCTCAGTCGCCCAACAGTGGTAGCTTGGTGGTGATGGGGCTTGAACCCCCAACCTTCTATTCAGTAACCCAACACCTTAACCACTGAGCCACCCCTGAGTAGTAAAGTTTTTGCCTAATCTGAA
This sequence comes from Doras micropoeus, assembly GCA_028566355.1. Taxonomy (NCBI): domain Eukaryota; kingdom Metazoa; phylum Chordata; class Actinopteri; order Siluriformes; family Doradidae; genus Doras; species Doras micropoeus. Next base: position 3,081,794 of record JAOUQY010000051.1, read on the forward strand.
GTTGTGCCAGACCCTATGAGTAGTAGTTATGGTGGTATGTCAGATTATTCCTCACTGTTTCCTGCCTATGTTCCAACATGCGTTCAGCAGAAAAAAGACAGACCCTTAGCATCCTTAGCATCCTGCTTTGATTGGGTAGTGAGTCACCCTTTTGCTTGGCTTATTGAACGAGGAGTGCTCATGAGGAAATGGTCTCCTCTAGATTCCCCTGATGCGTGTTGAGAAAACTTTCTGGCAGTAGTCACTAATTATTCTCTTAGAAACCAAGTTTTAGCATTAGTGCATGATCACAAGACATGCACTATATTGCCAGAAGTATTCACTCGCCCATCCAAATAATTGAATTCAGGTGTTCCGATCACTTCCAGGTCACAGGTGTATAAAATCAAGCAACTAGTCAAGCCGACTGCTTCTACAAACATTTGTGAAAGAATGGAATTGGTCTGATGGTGGATGAGTCTGGGTTTGGTGGTTGGCAGCAAAACTGTACTTCTCTGACTGCATTGTGCCAAGTGTCAACTTTGGTGGACGGAGGATTATGGTGTGGGGTTGTTTTTCAGGAGCTGGGCTTGGCCCCTTAGTTCCAGTGAAAGAAACTCTTAATGCTTCAGCATACCAAGAGATTTTGGACAATTTCATGCTCCCATCTTTGTGGGAACAGTTTGGGGTGGCCCCTTCCTGTTCCAACATGACTGCGCACCAGTACACAAAGCAAGGTCCATAGTCCTGACCTCAACCCAATAGAACACCTTTGGGATGAATTAGAGTGGAGACTGCGAGCCAGGCCTTTTCATACAACATCAGTGTCTGACCTCAAAAATGTGCTTCTGGAAGAATGGTCAAAGATTTCCATAAACACACTCCTAAACCTTGTGGAAAGCCTTCCCAGAAAAGTTGAAGCTGTTATAGCTGCAAAGGGCCGACATCATATTAAACCCTATGGATTAAGAATGGGATGTCACTCAAGTTCATATGCGTGTGAAGGCAGGCAAGTGAAGACTTTTGGCAATATAGTGTATTTGCAGGCACTAATGTACTTTGCTAGGTCTGGCAAGAAAAAGGCTGTGGCCCAACATTGTCGCAGTTGTCACATATGTGAGCTTGTGGGTAAGATACATCAAGCTATTTTGCCACTGCAAATTAAGCATCGGGTCTCTATTGCTCATCACCCCAAGTAACTAGGAGCACTTGAGCAATTCCACCATTAATAAATATGTTGCGTCACAACCTTTGTGGCCTGCTCAAGATTTTACATGAACAACAGTTGGCACCTACTCCACCTAAGCAGGACAAATCTATTTTGATGTATTTGTGTACCCTCTGAAAGCATTTGCAGTTGGCTAGGAATTCAGCCCATGAAGATTTCAGCTGAGCTCAGGTAGCAATGATGATGCTGTATGATCTAAATGCAGAGTCATGTTCCTTCTGTGAGAGAGAGATCTTATGATCTACAAGGATGATCTATTAGGCAGCACCTACTGTATATCGAGAACTCAATTCCTCCTTTCAATTTTGTACTGATTACCGCAAGTTTAATGATGTGACTGAACCTGACTCGTTTTCCCTCCCTAGAATTGAAGGTTCAGCTTGTTTACTTGTAAACATAACCTTTTTAAAGCATATTGGCAAAGTTCCCCTTTCCCCTCGAGTATGCCTATGAGTAAACAGACAGTGATTTAATTTTGAGGAGAAAGTCCTGTCTGTGTAAATCAGATGTTTCAAATCAGAAAGAACACAGCTGTTCCTTATCTGTGTGTGTGTATGCGTGGACATGTCTGTGTCAGAGATAATAGATAATTGGCTGTCAGAGATAATGTGTCAGAGAGAAAATATTTGGAACTCTTAACTATCTGTTATTTGCTCAGTTATTATTCACCTCTTAGTAAAAAAAATCATTCTTTGATCCAATATGCACCCTCCAGACAAATGCTCATAGCTCAAATATTTAACCTATTGCTTAACCAAAGAGATGGTGTGGAAAAGGACCCCTTGCTGATTGCTTTGATCTAAAAAAAAATACGTGAAAAAAAATCTCCATCAGTGAACAGATTTTAACTTCAACAGTGTAGACTTCATGTTAAAACTTTTATCAGTTTACTGGTTACAATTTCTGTTTTTTTGTTTGTTTTACTGTATAGCACTCAGTTATTTACTATCGTACTATTCCATGTCAACTCAAATGAGGATGTATTCCCATTTGAGCTTGGTTTCTCTCAATGTTTGTTCGTCTTAACATCTGAGGGAGTTTTCCTTGCCACTGTCACCCCTGGTTTGCTCATTAGGGATAGCAGTTAGGGACAAAACCTATGACTTATGTCTGTATCTTATGTCTTTGTAAAGTTGCTTTGGGACCATTTAGAAATAAAATTTAATTGAATTGAATATGAAAAATGAGGAAAAGCCGAATCTGATTTTCTCGAATTAGCATTGAAGTGAATGGGGCAGTTTGCTGTGTATAGTGCTCGAAAAATGATTTGCCAACCATTTTTGTGGTTGTAGATTGAAAATTGACCAAATTGTAGCAGTTAAAAAAGACCCATGCAAGTGGATAATAATAAATAATAAGAAGAAGAAAATCAGAAAACAATTAATGTCACTTTGTACACTCAACAACAACAATGCTACTACTACTACTACTAATAATAATAATAGTAAATATCAGAGACGGGTTAGTTTTACAATTAGCAATTAGCTTTCACAACACACTAAATAATAATGAAGAAGAAAAACAACTCCATAAACAGCTCTGTAAACCCAACATAATGAAAATTATGAAGCTTTGTCAAGTTAACAAATAAGATTATTTAGAACAGAATGTTGGCTTGATTGTTAGCACTGTATTTGGCTTATCATTTTAGCATTCATTTTGCCAAAGCACTAACATGCCAGTGGTCCTTTGACAGACTTTTGGTGGCTAATGAGTGTGGATACAAGAAATATCAAGAAAGATGGATCTAATAAACTGGCAACTGAGTACTTAAGTCTAATCTTGTGATCACCCAGGTAAGGAACTACATCAAAGATCACAGTCCACGCCAGAAACCCACAGGTATGCGAGACAGCTGGAAGAGGAGTGGCCCCAGCAGTGCCAGTGCTGCAAGTGTGCAGAGTAGTAGCAGTGTCAGCATGGTTAGCAGTACCAGCAGCAGCACAGGATCGATAAGTTCCAATTCGTCCACAAGCATCAGTTGTGCTCACAGTGATGGCAACCTGGCTACTGTACGCATCCGAGATTCCAAGGTATGCATTAGACCATATATCTTTTTCCTAGTAGACATTTAAACTGAAGTTCCTTAAATATTCTAAAATTTGCAGGATATGGTTTTATAAAATTGAGGATTATAAGGTTCAAACAAATTTTTTAACAGCATTTAACTGCTGAAGGCCAGATGTACTAAGGATGCACCCTACCTGAAAATCCTACAGTGGATTAAAAAAATGTCTACTTACTCCTGAGACAATGGCAAGTTTTGTGGTTTTAAAATATTAAGTCATGTCAAAACTTTTTCCACCAAATGAAATATCAATGTATTAAGTGAAAAACAAAAACAGTTATTATTAAGTAAAAAACAAAAACAGAAAATAAAAGATTTACATTAAGCTGCTTGCATAAGTTTTTAAATAAGTTTAATTGAGGATCTGGCTGCGTTCAGAATGAACCCATCACATTTAATCCCTTTTTCAAAAGTAATTATCATACAGCTGTCATCAATAAAATTATCATCATTAACCCCAAATAAAGATAAGATGTTACTGTAGAATTTTTATTGATGTCTTACTTTGATTTGGCTGCTGAATGCATGTACTGCAAAGAGCTTAGTAATCATGTATAGAAAGGAGAAGGGTTGAATTTTTTTTTTTAAGTAGATGTACTATGGAACACCATGAATGCTATCAACACCAAGTGGAGAAAATAATGGCATAACTTACGGCAACATCATTGGAACTGCAGGAATACCTGACAAGTACCGATTACTCTCTGCATGTGAGGACAAGCTCTTGTATTCTTCACATGTCTGGATTTAGGTATAAGGTGGCTAGACAGAAGCCCTTTCTCAAGTTTTCTTGAAAGAACACCCAAGTCCAACTAAATCACCCCAAATCATGTGGCCAATTCTAAAAAGATACAATAAAGTTTGGTGGCAACATCATGCATTAGGGCTGCTTTTCTTAAAAAAAAAAAAGGTTTTTATTCTATCAATGGAATAATTTCAGGTATTTTTTTTTTCAGGTGTCTGCTAGTAAGATGAACATAAAAGGGAATTTCACATTTCAGCATGACAGTGACTGAAAGCATACATCCAAATCAGCAAAGAACTGGCTTAACCAAAAGATGATCAATGTATTTGAATGTCCTAGCCAGAGCCCAGTCATGAATCCAAATAAAAATCTGTGGGGTGATGTAAAGCAGGCTATGCACAGCAGATGTCCTCACGATTTGACAGATCTTCACTGTTTTTGCCAGAAAGAGTGAGAAAATATTGCACATTGTCAAAATGTGCATTGATGATAGGCTCTTACTGAAAACATCTATAGAGTAGTATAATAAAATCAAAAGGTGCTTCACCAAAGTATTATTTTAGGAGTGTGCTCATTGGATTATCGCAAGTTTTTTATTTTTGTTTTTGTTTAAAAAAAATTCTAATTGTTTTTTACATTTTGTATACATCGCAGTTTCACATTAAAGATAGAAAAAGATCTGCTATGATTTATTTTGGCATATATTTTTACATCACAAAACATGCCATGCAACTGTTGAATTTAGTTAAATACTGAACTTTGTACTTGTTTTTAACATGTTTGTTTGCAATTCTTTTTATAGAAACGCTCTAAGCAGAGAAAACTGCAGCAGAAGGCCCTGCGTAAAAGACATCTGAAAGAACAGAGACAGGCTCGCAAGGAAAGACTGAGTGGTCTGTTTGTTAATGAAGAGGTCCTGTCACTCAAAGTCACTGAAGAGGGCGACCATGGTGATGACATAGACATCCTAATGTGATGAGAGCAAATTATTCAGTGTGCCCTCTAATCCTTTTTACTCATTACGATCTCTGTTACCTTTGCTGTCTCTGTCACTCTTAGTACACAAAGCATCTTCAAACAAGTAACAAATGAAAACTGATAAATAAATTACTAATAAATAATGACAAAAAATTTAATCTAATGTAAAAAATCATACAGCAGTATGAAACCCCAGTGGTTTCGTTAACATTAAAGTAGTTCAGAGTTGGTAACTAGAAATTGATCCATCAATTTCTTCTACATTGTTTGCATCTTGAAGCATGTCTGTTGTCATTCATTCAGTCAAAAGGGCTGGACATTTTTTGGGAGACAGGCATATAAGGAACACTGAACATGAAGAACAAAATATCCATCAGTCATTGAGCATCAATAATTTTGTGAAATATTTTACTTTGTTATATGTATATTTGAGTAAAGAGACTTGAGTTTAACCTGTCGGGTACACTCAATTAAATTTTTGTGTCTTAATTTCTTGAAGCAAGGTTTAATTAGAGTTGTGTGACTTTCCTAAAGCAGTATCTTTTTTATTCTTTCACCAGGGGTATATTTGGGTTTGATTAAGTGAAATCTATTAATAAGTCACATATTTATTTAGAAGATTGAGTGGGTGAAACTATTAGGTTCCTTTGATTCGTTTTATGTGTGTAATCTACTTATCAAATTGCCACTTTCCCGTTCACATAGTGCCATGAAGCACATACTGAGCATACCAAGCTTAGTTCCTCTTCATGGAGCGCTGTGAGGTCAGCTAACTGATATGCCTTTAAGCAGAAACACTGCATTTGGCCACTAGGTTACTCCATGTAGAAACCAGCATGGCAGACTTATAGATAAAGCAAGCAGCCTTCTTACTCTTCTTACAAAAGGTGGAAGAACCTTGCTGGAAGGTTTATGTCAGATCAGCAGTGGATAACCATCAGGATTCCCTGTAATATGAAACCAACAGACATGAACTCAGCAAGTAGGTTCCCTGGACAGATAGCCACTGGCAATGTTATTTTTATTTTAAAATGCTACATCATGCTGTCATCTTGTGACTTTCTACTATGGTTACTGCCTGTGTACACAAAAAAAGTCTTGTTGTTTAAACACCTCCTCTAGCAGTTATCTACTGTTCACAGGACCACAGCTACATATATAACTAGTGTGTTGACAATAAATTTGGGGCAGCAGTGTATTTGTGAAATTTTTTCAACTTGCCCTTTAGAGGTTGTACATTAGAAATACACTATATGGACAAAATTACTGGGGCACACCTCTTAATCATTGAATTCAGGTGTTTAATTTAGCCCCATTGCCACAGGTATAAAATCAAGCACTTAACCATACAGTCTGCCTTTACAAACATTTGTGAAAGAATGGGTTTTTCTAAAGAGCTCAGTGGGGGCAGTCATGGTCTTGTGGTTAGGGTGTCTGCCCCGTGATCGGAAGGTCCTGGGTTCAATTCCTGTGACTGACAGGACTTGGCTGAAGTGCCCTTGAGCAAGGCACCTAACCCCCATTGGCTCCCCGGGCACTGTGGCTAGGGCTGCCCACCGCTCCAGGCATGTGTGTTCACTGCCCCTAGTGTGTGTTCACTAGTGTGTCTCACTGCACGGATGGGTTAAATGTGAAGGTTCCATTTCACTGTGTGCAAGCACAAGTGACAAATATGTCTCACTTTCATCACTTTCAATTCGAGCATGGTACTGTAATAGGATTGTCACCATTGCAACAAGTGAGTTTGTGAACTTTCTTCCCTCCTAGATATTCCACTATCAATTGTGAGTGGTATTATTGAAAAGTGGAAGTGATTAGGAACCACAGGAAATCAGCCATGAAGTGGCAGACCACGTGAAGTTACACAGCAGGGTCGCTGTGTACTCAGGTGGATAGTGTATAATAGTCACCAATGCTCTGCTCTCTTGATATCTGCACAGTTCCAAACCTCATCTGGCATTAACATCAGCACAAAAGCTGTGCCCCGGGTGCTTCATGGCATGCCTGAGATGCTGCATCAAGCACAATGCCAAGCATCAGATGGAGCATAAAGCATATAGACACATGACTCTGGAGCAGTGAAAACATGTTCTGTGGGTTGATGAATCATACTTCTATCTGGCAGTCTGATGGATGAGTCTGGGTTTGAGGTGTTACTTGCCTGACTGCATTGTGCCAACTGTAATGTTTCGTGGAGGAGGGATAATGCTATGGGTTTGTTTTTCAATGTTGCCCTTGGTCCCTTAGTTCCAGTGGAGGGAAATTTAATGCTTTATCATACCAAGACATTTTAGATAATTGTGTGCTTTCAGCATTGTGGGAACAGTTTGGGGAAGGCCTTTTTCTGTTCTAGCATGACTGTTCCCCAGTGCAAAAAGCAAGGTCTGTAAAGGCATGGTTGGGTGAGTTTGGTGTGGAAGAACTTGACTAGCCCGCACAGAGCCCTGACCTCAACCCCATCAAACACCTTTGGGATGAACTAGTACAGAGATTGCAAGGCGGGCCATCTCATCCAACATCACAATCTGTGTGTGACCTCACAAATGCTTTTCTGGATGAATGGACAAACATTCCTACAGACACACTAGAAAATTGAAGAAAGCCTTCCCAGAAAGTATATGTTTAGCTGCAAAGGGGGGACCAATTCCATATTAATGCCTGTGGATTTAGAATGGGATGTCGTAAAATCTCCTGAAGGTGTGATGTGTAGTGTGTCCCAATAGTATGTATTATATGACACATTTGTTATTCCCCAAATTCCATAGTTTGTATAGTTACAGTACATCAGTGAAAAGAGTATATCTAGATGAAAGCATTGTCAAATTTTTCAAAGAGTACAGACACTATACGGCCAAACGATGAGGTCAAGGTCAATTAAGAGTGGGATCTCAGATAAACAGTAGGACCCTTTTCAGTTGCATTCTAGCCTTTGCAGTGCTCAGATGTTTGTTTTTTGTGAAACCCTGCAGAAGTGCCTTGTCAGTAGAACAGTGTAAGTGAGTTTGGAGCAAATGTTGGATCTTTAACAAGAAAGCCCAATTTCCTGAACAGAGTGATCACAGGAGCTGAATCATGGGTGTTTGAGTATGATCCTGAGACAAGAAGACAAAGTACTTAATGGCACATGACATCACCTCACCCAAAGAAGGCTCGCATGAGCAAATAAAAATCAAATCACTGTTCATTTTTGATTCTCAAGGGATGGTCCATAAAGAATTTCGTGCAAGAAGGCCAAGATTAAAACACATTTGAAAGAACATCCACAAGAGATGCGACCAAGACTACTACCAACAATGACCGAGGCATTGTGAGCATTGTGTGTTCACAAGGATCATGTTTTGAACGTCATAATATTGAATAGTAAAAAAATTTTAATAAACACTTTTTTTATAGTTCTCATTACTTTCCAGGACAGATCTTGTGTGTTCCTCATGTCTTCCAAATGAGTATGGAGTTGACCTCCCTTTGCTGCTCAAACACCCTCAGATGTTTTGGGATGGACTTCCACTAACATTTGGAACAGGGCTATGGGGATTTGTGCGCATTCAGCCACAAGAGCTTTAGTGAAAGTCACTATTGGGCTTAGCAATTGAGGAAAATCTTAATTCTACGTCATACAAAGACATTTTAGGCAACTGTGTATTTCCATTGTTGTGGCAATAGTATGTGAAAGGCCCACACATGGGTGTGATGGCCAAACAGACATATACAGACCCATTCCAAAAAAATAGAATATCATGGAAAAGTTGATTAATTTCCATAATTTCATTCAAAAAGTTAAACTTTCATAGATTATAGATTCAGGGCCCACAATTTAAACAATTTCAAGTATTTATTTGTT
>JAOUQY010000051.1:3212365-3225562 GCA_028566355.1 Doras micropoeus
ATATATAAAGAAAAGAGCAATGGGCCTAATACAGAACCCTGTGGTACACCAAACCTGACCTTAGTATGTTTAGAGAAACTCTCCATTAACATCTACAAACTGATAACGGTCAGTCAAATAAGACCTGAACCAGCAGAGGGCGGTGTTTTTAAAACACTAAATTAAAAACCAACGCTGCTTCTTAATTTTCTTAAGGACATTTATTAATCATTTTGTAAGTAATTAATCATTTACATTATTTTTCAACCACCGATTGCAAGAAATCAGCAACAAAACAAGAAAGAAATTGATTTCCAAAGCTACACATAAGTGGGTACGTGTTCATGGGTGCGCCATGCCCGTATGGCCGCGTAAAACATAAAATATGAGCGGCATTCACTCTTGCGAAAACTTGTTCAATGAATACATTCATGCACAACACTATATATACAGACAGAGGGGGGGAGAAAGAGAGAGATGTTGCTAGCAGCAACTCAATGTTCCTCTCTCAGTAATTTACATAATAAAAGTTGGCTGATGGCCCTCTAATTGTTGGCAAGAAGGAGGGGTGATGTCCTCAGGATCAAGAAATTCCGGCCATGTTAGTGTTAAATAAGCAGACTGACTGATTACAAGTTTGAGGACACCTGTGATACTAATTACAGAGCACACCATAGTTTAAACATGTCCCTATGGTCAAATTATTTTCAGTCTTTTCCAGGGGTACCATCATTTTTGTCCAGCCCAGTTTCTTTCTTTCTTTTTTTTAAATTTATTATTCTGTTGAACCACAATTCAAAAGCAATGTCTGATTTTTTTATTTGATTTTCAGTAGATTTATTGGTTTCAGTAGGTTTATTTATTGTTACTTTCGTTAGTTTCAAGTTATTTCAGTAATCATTTTGGGTTTTTCTTTCTTTAATAGAAGGGTACCAACAATTTTGTCCACGTGTGTAGTTACTAAGGCAGCATGCTTTTCGTTATATCAGTTATATCAGTCAAGCTGTGCTTTAATACTTATCCTTGTGCCTTCAGGCAGTATAAACAGGCAGTATAAAATCTGGTGAGGCAGAAAAGCATTCAGCATATTGTTGAGAGATTGAATTGTGAGTTTGAATCCCAGTGATGTTACATCCATCCGTGGGCAGGAGTCCATGAGAGTGAATGTATCTGAACTCACTGGGTGGGAGGGGCAGCATAGCTTCTCTCACCTATCAGTCACAGCAACTCTAGCCAAATGTCCAGTGTCTGAAAGTGTCTGTGACCATGAACTCATGCAGGTGGCACACATCATATGAAACTGCACAAACTGACATTTTCAGCAGTGCTAGTGTGGAGTAGTTACTGTCTCTCCAGCTTTTCCCAGGACCAGTGGCTACCTTGACTGTAGTGGTGCAATTTAACTCAATGTTTAACCACCCCCCTCTCTCTCTTTCAGGTTTCTAAGCATTAAGGCAGTGTAATAAAGCAAAGAAGAGAAGAAAGGTCTTAGCAGGATTTGCCTTCAGATCACATCCCAGGATTTAGAATTTAAATTCACCACATCAGGCATTCATTTCCTCTTAAAAGAACTAGGTTTCATGTACTACGTATGTAATCAGTATATATAGGTAACATGCTCTGCATATATCTATATATTGGTATGTATACAGTATATCCACAAAGAGGGCAGGCTTGATATGGAATTTGAAGTTGTAATCTTTTCTATCTTGTTTCTGTCCCTCCCCTCCCTCACTTTTTCCAGAATTGTTCTTCAAAAACTTTGGAAAATAATTTTTTTTTTGATGGCTTTCAAACACTGCAAAATGCTCAAGTTCTCTTGTTCAGGAAAATATTCTTGTCTTACATCACTGGCTGTCCTGAGCTCAAACTGTCAGATTGAACAGTTTTCTCCTAATATTAAAGTAAAATATTTTTATCAAAAGAATCCTGGCTATTCCTATGCAGGCATTTGTTGTTTTAAAAGTCAAGGAAAACATAATGTTCTGCCTGCTGTGATGTTGTAGAAGAACTTCTAATTTGAAGATGAAAAATTCTAGTGACTACTAGATTTCTTTCTAGAATGCTGCATTAACAGTTATTGTACGTGATATTCTGAAATATAAAAATGAATAAAAGAATGAACTCCACAAAAGCATATTCATTATAAATTAGACATGACTTCAGTAAACTTGTATGTTAAGTGCTTAGAAGAAAAGTTGTATGCATAAATGATCTGAGGGTTTTTTCCCCATTGCATAAAAATGAAAATTCACTGATAGCCACAGTGCTTTTTTTTAATCAGAAAAATGTTTTGTAGAATAAATAATGAATGAATAAAATGGTTTAGGGAAAAGGTGGTTTTGTTGCTCCTCGAGGTGAAGCTCATTCTGCTGGGGAACACCTGTGGGACTATGAGCAGAATTTTTGTCCTAGTGGTGGTCTTTTGCACCATATTCCTTTTTTCCTTTTTTTTTTTCCTGGAAAGTATATTATAGGGGTTCTTTTTTTTGTATATGTTTGGGTCCTTTGAGGGAAGATCAGCTTGAATTTCTGATTTTAGCCACAATATACCAGTAACATGGTTTTCAGGGTTGTCCCCCACCCCGCATCCTGCTCCTTTTTTCTTCACCAACCTCCTCTCCCTTACACCTGACCAGCTTAAAGTATTTTATTGCTGGATGTTCTATGAAGTGTAACTTATTCCCTTTTAGCATGTCATAATAAATGACTTCTGAGAAACCACTGACCCAGACTATAATTTAAAATGCCTCTTTTGCACCTCTGTATTTCTGTGCAACCATTTCAAGCAGAGCATTTGTGTTGTTTAAATGCAACATGCAAGACTGAAATTATTGTATGTTAAAAGCAGGAGACACTTTGTGGTTGTCTGTCTAAAATGGCTAAAAAAAAAAGAATTCTGTTTATTATATTCTAGGGTTGTGTATGTATAAAAATGGCATCAAGGTACTGTTTTGAAAATTGTCTTTTACAAATGGACATAACTCATCTATATACCCTGGAAAGTGCCAGAATATTGAATAATTTTGGTTGTTTATGTCTGTGAAAATATAATTAATTCATTACTAATATTGGAGTAAGCCAGACCAAAAAGACAAACCCCTTCACCCTTGAACAAAAATCAAACAAAAAAGCAGCTTCATTCATAGCTTCATAATTGGCTCCCACCAATCATCAGAATTTTAGAGCACCTGGGACTGGTCATTAAAAATGGTTAAGCAGAAATGGCAAGCAAGGATGGAGAACATATGATGTAGAACACACCAATGGAATAGCAAGCTAGTTACAGAGCTCATGCGATCAGACAATATCAGTATCATCCTTATGCAATGTACTACCCCTGAGCTAAACTTTCAGGATGTTGGCAGTGTTTCTAGGACGAACCAACAGTACCACGTAGTGAAGGAACAAGAAGTGTCATCTCCTCTGGCACAAGCCATGACCTGAATACCTTTAAAATGGGTGATCAGTTCCGTTATATTCATAGCTCAAGTATGAAATGTGCAGAAGGTTCTGATGTTAATTATCCATTAAATAATAATTGTAGTTTCTCTTTTATCAGGAGATAATCTGTTGACAGTAACTATCTTTATTGTATATTTGCTAATTCTACTTGGTGCTAGTTATTTGTTTCCAATTCACTAAATCCTGTATGCATAGATGATTGCTTATATCTAGGGTCATTTAATCATAATGTTTAAATGTTTCCTCCATCTCATATACTTTTCTAATAATCATATGTAATAGGGTAGCAATGCTGCATTTGTGTGAATCATGGTTATATACTTTCATCTAGATAAATGTTCCATTAGATAGAGAGGTACTCATGAATTTTAGAATAGTTATATGATTTGTCTGCTTGCCCGATGTTCTCATTTTTTTTTCTTTTTGTTCTGTTATATTGTACTAACCATGTCTAGGAAACATAAATTGCTTATGGTGACTTGATAAAATAATTCACATTGAAACTTTTCTTCAAACCAGACGGAACAAAAGAATTACCTTCACCCCAACATGCTTGCTAAAAGTAGAGAGGAAGTCTAAATCAAGTCAAGAAGAAATGTGACCTCAAAGTTTGTGCCTGGTTCTGAGCAAAGACTTGTTGCCTTTTAAACTGCAATTTTATTATTTGTTTTGTGTTTGATGTTAAGCGTCCAAGTTATTTTTGTTTTAAATTTACTTTAAACTTCTAGCCACAACTGATAGGTTCTAAACATGCTTGATAGGTTTGGACTCTGGCTTGCTTATTGAAAGCTTGGGGGATCAAGCCTCAACATCCCCAGGCTGCCACTGCAGCCACCCTTGAGCAAGCCCAGTTGATGGGAGGGCTGTGTCCAGAACATGTGCCAGATCAAAATGCAGACTTGATCTGCGGTGGAGACAACAAGAACAGGAGCAGCCAAAAGAGGGGGAAAAAATTAGAAACTTTTGTTGCACATGCTGCACAGGATTGTTTGTCTGATGTGGCTGTATCTGGCAAGACTGTACCCATCTACTTGATGGTAGAAGTTCAATTTATCATAGAGAGGTTGGGAGGGGATTACTAATGTTGTTTGCCCTTTACCATACCTGTCTATCAAAGATGTCACAATTTGATTGATTTTCAGGTTGCCATCAGACTACAAGACTAAATATTAAAACAGACTGAATAAAAAATGTCAGTTTTTTATTTTGACTGGTAAAAGCATTTTACCACAAGTACAGTCTGTGCTTGCATTCATACTGATGGCCTACTGATTGCTGTGAAAACTCAAGCTCTCAAATATCTGTAACTGTTCAAGGTCCGTTTTATGTTACTGAAAAGCAATCGCCTCAGTGCCAAAATGTGAAATGGAATGCACACAGTGTATTGATTTTCCATTGTGGCATTCAGACTATGCCACTATTGCATTGTTTTTCACATCACTTGACCTCTTGAATGAAAAAGCAATACATGATGATTTGCATTTTCAATGCACATCAATTCACAAATGACATGCTGAATTTGTGTCACAATTAAATATAAAACACCTCGAACCCACCTCACTGAAATGCAATGCGCATGAGATTGCATTTAAACACCGACATGAAGAAACAGTGCCAAAATGAAAAGTAAAACATCCATTACATTTATTTAAAGACACTCAATCTCTTAATAGAAAAACAATACACAATTGTTCTGTTGTGAGAATGTTGTGAAAAGACATTCTCTCTGGATTAACGTACAGCTACGAGTGATTTGTTCAGACTGGTTTCTCAGCCACGGAATCAGTATTCTGATTGGATAGCAATTACAAATTTAATTTTGGCATGAATTCCACACTGCTACTCTTCGAAAAACAATCAACAAAAGCAAACTTTGCATTTCCTTTTGGTGCGTTCACAGCGCCACGCAGAGGAATACAATGCAGTTGAGCTGATCACATTTTAAGCTGCTTTGTTTTCAATTCTGACATGAATTCAGCCTTTCACTTTGAAAATGCAAATCATTGTGCATTGTGCCATAATGCAATATTGTTTTTCTGTTAAGAAATGTAATAGATCTTTTATTTTTCATTTTGGCATTTTTTCCAAGTCAGTGTTTAAATGCAATCTCGTGCATTGCATTTCAGTGAGGTGGGTTCATGGTGTTTTGTATTTAATTGTGACAAATTCAGCATGTCATTTCACTTTTTCATTAAAGAGGCCAAGTGATGTGAAAAACAATGTAATAGTGGTTTTGTTTTTAATTTTGGCACGTATTCTGCATTGCATTTCATGTTTTGGCACTGCAGCGATTGCTTTTCAATTTGGCACGGATTCCTCTCCATACCATACACACATGAACTGAAAAGGACTGTGCTGTTATGTGTTCGTGCTGCAGTCGCCCTCGTGCACAAGTGTAAATGTGACCAGCACAGAACCGGTTATGAGACTGATCGGCCGGTCACCAGTTATGGCCGATCACACTGTAGACCAGACGATTCTGGTCACCGGCCAATCGATTGCTGCATCTCTTGATCGTTTCTGCCATTGACAAAACAATCGAATCTGTTTAAATTATTGTTTGCCAAAAAAATACAACTTTTCATAACAGTAGCATATCGATAAAAATATTGTGAAAACTAGCCAGGACTGGTGTTTGTTGGGCAGTGGGGTTGACACAGACAGGGTTGTCCAGGGTGGGCACTAGTGACTTCCCTGGTAGGCCAGGCCCCCAGTGCCCACCCATGGCTCCGGGACTGATATTTGACAGGAAAAAAACATTTCAAAAACAGAGATATCTAAAATGTGTACATTATACTGCCAAAAGTATTTACTCACCTATCCAAATCAATGTGATCAAATTCAGGTGTTCCAATCGCTTCCATGGCCACAGGTGTATAAAATCAAGCACCTAGGCATGCAGACTGTTTCTACAAACATTTGTGAAAGAATGGGTTGCTCTCAGGAGCTCAGTGAATTCCAGCATGGTACCATGATAGGATGCCACCTGTGCAACAAGTCCAGTCGTGAAATTTCCTCATTACTAAATATTCCCCAGTCAACTGTCAGTGATATAACAAAGTGGAAGCAATTGGAAACAACAGCAACTCAGCTATGAAGTGGTAGGCCACTGGGTTTGGGGGTTGCCCCTTCCTGTTCCAACATGACTGCGCACCAGTCCATAAAGAGTTTGGTGTGGAAGAACTTGACTGACCTGCACAGAGACCACACCTCAACCCGACAGAAGACCTTTGGGATGAATTAGAGTGGAGACTGCAAGCCAGGCTTTCTCATCCATCAGTGTCTGACCTCACAAATGCACTTCTGGAAGAATGGTCAAAAATTCCCATAAACACTCTCCTAAACCTTGTGAGCTATCATCATGGTGCATCCCTGTATGGACAATTTTGTAAATGATTGTTGCCCAAATTGGCCAGAAGGGAACATTATCCATGCTTCTATACATAAAAACAAATGTGCATCTTGTAAGATTGTTGTGTTATAGAGAAATCTAAAAAAAGATTGTTAGGTGTATAGAGTAATTTGTTTATTTTGCACAAATATTTTAACTGAAAATATAAAAATCTTTGGGACATTTAGCCCTGTCAAGTCTATGGATACATTATATTATTCATCAGAATAACGCAAAAACGCACTGGGATTTGTAAATGCTATGGCTGCCATATAGTTTATTGAAAATGCTGTACCTCAGTAGTGATTGAATTTCATGAAACTTGAAAGTTGTTTTCAGAGCAATGTTCTCAGGACCTCTGGAAAGTTTGGGGTATTATCATTGTTAAGGTGAGTTAAATTCAGGTCAGTTAAATTGATTCTCAGGATCTGTACATCAGAGTGAGCTGAATACACTCCTATGTTATTCTAATCTGTAAGTGTATTTCTCATGATGACTGGGTTACTCAGCTTTCAGCATGACTTTAAAACTGCCCATTGATTCTATTCTCAAACTATTCCAACAGGTGACCCATAATGATAATAATTATAATAATAATAAATTTTATTTAATGGTGCCTTTCAAGTCACTCAAGGTCACCTTGCATTTCATTAAAATGACAATAAACAATAAGCACATACAGATAAATAAACAATCCTCTGTGTATAAAATTACGATAAAATAAAGTCAATTAAATTGAATAAACACTTAAAAATATGAGTTTTTAAAGCAGATTTAAACTCTGTAATTGAATCCAGCATATGAATATGATAGGGTGGTGAATTCCAAAGGTTTGGAGCAGCATAAGAAAAAGCCCTAGAACCCACTGTGCTGAGTTTAATGGCAGGAAGTGCCAATAGGCCTACTGATGAAGACCGTAAAGGATGGAGGGGGGTATATATCTGAAGGAGATCTGTTAGATAACCAGGAGAGAGATTATGCAAAGCCTTAAAAGTTAAAAGCAAAATTTTAAACTGAATCTGCTGTAACACAGGGAGCCAGTGCAACTGAATCAACAGAGGTGTAACATGATCAAAAGACTTTGAACATGTAACAATTCATGCTGCAGAAGTCTGTACTAGTTGGAGTCTGTGAATAAGCTTTTTAGGAATGCCTACCAAAATTGAATTACAGTAGTCAATGCGTGATGTAACCTGAGCATTAACTAAAACCTCTGCTGAGTGTTGCGTTAAAGTAGGACCTAGTCTGGAAATATTTCACAAATAATAAAAAGCAGTCTGTGAGACCTTGCTGATATGATCAGAGAAAGAAAGAGTACTATCTAGTATAACACCAAGACTCTTAACCTTTGTAGAGACAGGTATATTGACTCCAGCAATGAGAAGAGAAGGAGGTGTAGTTTTTGAGATAGTAGACTTAGAACCCACAAGAAGTACCTCAGTCTTACTATTATTAAATTTTAGGTAGTTCCTTGTCATCCATAAATGTACATCATGGATACAAGCAGTAAGAGAATCCAAAGTAAGAACAGAGGCTGATTTGCTGGACACATAAAACCGTGTAACATCGACATAACAATAAAAATGAATCCCATGATATCGAAAAATATTGCCAAGAGGAAAAAGATAAATAATAAATAAAAGTTGCCCTAATACTGAACCCTGTGGTACACCATGACAGACTATGGAAGTCTCTGATTGAGAATCCTGAATCTGAACAAATTGTTTCCTATCAGCAAGATAGGAGACAAACCATTGATACACGGTGCCACAGAAGCCGATACCAGCCAACCGATCCAGAAGAAGCTGATGTGATATTGTATCAAAAGCTGAACTGAGGTCAAGAAGAATTAAAATAAAAACCAAGCCTGAATCAGCAGCACAGAGAAGGTCATTAGTAATTTTGACCATAGCTGTTTCTGTACTATGCTTGGGATGAAAACCAGATTGAAACTGTTCAGCACTATCAGAAACCAGCTGCTCATGAATTAGTGCAGTAATTTTAGAGTTAAAAAACTTCAAAAAAGCAGAACATTGTTCATTTGAGTTATTACTGCTCATATTCATATAACATGGTTTGAGTAATCTTTTCACTGTATGTAAAAGAGTTTTAGTGTTCCCTTCATTTGTGCTAATAATGCTTGCATAATAATTATTTTTTGCTGTTACAAGTGCATTCTTATAATGAAATATATGATCAAAATACATTTGCTTATGAACTAAAAAATTAATATGCTGTGTTAAACCAAAACAGTCTAACATTGCTTTAAAATCTTTCGTAAGCATAATATCAGCATCATCAAAATGAACATTAAAATCTCCAGTTGAAATAATATTAGGAGACAATGCACTAAACGTAGTTAAAACTGTTGAAAATTCATCAATAAAAATACTTTGGAGGTCGGTACAGAACAGCTATAATAGTAGGTATAAGTCCACAAAGTTCATTCATTCATTCATTCATTCATTTTCTCAGTTCCAGTTCTGGCAATGTAGCCGTATAATGCCAATTTATGCAAATTTTGCCAATTTTTATGTAGTTGCAACAAGAAGCAATCCAGTAACACAATTCAAAAGTCACTTTGTACTATGTTTTTAAATTACCGTAATATGTCATTAACTAAATTGTGCCTGGGTGTGAGTGTGAGCCAGAATGTCTGTCGGCCCTGCAATGGACTGGTGTCCTGAACACGGTGTGTCCCTGCCTTCCACCCAATAAGCACTCAATGCCCCCATCCACAACCCCTACCCACTGTGCCCCAGTGCAGTGCAGTATAATAAGCTTAATAAATAATAATTAGCTTTATAAATAAATGAGTGGATGAATGATTCCATCATTGTAGCTTTAATATTATATTACGCCACAAGATGGCAGCGTCAGTATATAAATCTCACCTTAGGTCTGTTGAACCTTTCAGGTGTCCATTAAAACAATTGCCACAGTACTAGAACATTTAGCCAACTGTCAATCGGCATTATTGTAATGACGTTTTGTCTGTATGTGGTGCTGTGTGTTTTCAAATTATATGATAATTAATAAAAATATTTTGGACTTGTGGTATTATTATTATTATTATTATTATTATTATTATTATTATTATATTACTTTCACTAAAATTTGGACTAAATATTGTGAGGATGTGTATGATGGAACATGTTAGGCATATAATTACACAGAGCTGTATATAACTTTTCATTGTATGTAGCTGTACATATATACTATTTTTATTACAGTGCTACTAAATTCTTGAGTCTAAAAATTCTGAATACTAAATTAAATACTTTTTTTTTAATTATTGTGCAGTATCTTGTTAAATGATAAGATGACAATACTATGGTTTGTTTGATTAATTCTTTACATTATGGCAACTAATAAGGCTATAATCATGGCATGAGTAGGGTGCTGATTGGGATTAAGGTAGTATTTAGGTTATGATCTTTTTAAGGCCTATAAACAGTTCAGTGGTAAGGAAGTAACAGCTGCAAAGTTGTCAGTTTTCAGCATCTTCTCTTGCCTTCTCTCTCCTCCCTCGCCCTCCTCCTTCACCCACCTCTCTCACTGCTCAGGATTTTGTTTACTTCTTTGAGGAGAAAGTCAACAAGATCCACCACTCCCTTTTCCCCAGCTCCTGTGACCACTGCACACCCTCACAGCCCCTCTCTCACATCTCTAACCAGCTTCTTTCCTCTCAACTGAGGAGGTTCTTCAGCTGCTGACATCCAGCAGTCCTTCAACATGTCCTCTGGATCTGATCCCATCCATGCTGCCCCAGACAATCTCTCAGGAGCTCCTAGCCTTCATCTTTTCGACCATCAACAGCTCCTTATCATCAGGAATTGTACCATCTTCATTCAAGATTACTAGGGTGGAGCCCATCGTAAAGAAGCCCAGTCTTGATGGCACCAATATCAGCAACTACAGACCAGTATCCCTCCCCTCTGTCCTCTCAAAAATTCTTGAATGTGCTGTCTACAATCAGCAGTCTCTCTTTGTCTCTCTTCAGGATCCAAACCTTTGGCTTCAAATCGTTCCACTGTACCTGCACTCATTGCAGTGACAGAGAAACTCCATGTCACAAGGTCAGCTGGGGTGTCATTGGTCCTGATTCTACCTTACCTCTCTACTGCCTTTGACACAGTCAGTCACAATATCCTTCTGTCCACCCTTTCTGATCTTGCCACCGCTGGCTCTGAATGGAAGTGGTTCAAGTCCTACATGGAAGTGCGCTCCTACCAGGTAACATGGAACAGCTCAACATCCACTCCATGCAAACTATCCACTCATGTCTCACTAGGCTCAGTGCTGGGTCCTTTTCACTCTACACTTGCTCACTGGAAGTTTCTTCAAATGGCTTTTCCTACCATTGTTATGCTGATGATACTCAGCATAACATTTAACTTTAACTCCTTCTGATACTACTGATAGGTTTTGGCTCAGATCTCAGCATGTCTAGCATTGCTTCATGGATGGCAGCCCACCACCTCAAGCTAAATCCATGCAGGACAGAGCTGCTTTACATCCTGGGAGTTGCTGGTCTTCATTGTCATCTCTAAATTTTCATTGGAGAACACCATGTCACACCATGATCTTTAGAAGCACATAGCCTTTAAGTAGTTGTAGATGATCAGCTCTCTTTCACGGCTAACCTTGTTGCTAACCTGACCCTTTCATGCAGGTTTCTCCTTTCCAACATTCAGAGAATTCGACCATTTTTCTCGAGGTAGGCCACCCAGGTACTTGTCTCTTGTCATCTCAAGACTTGACTACTGCAAGTCCCAACTGGCTGGTCTTCCTATGTGTGCCATCAGACCCCTGCAACTGATCCAGAATGCTGCACCCTGACTTGCATTCAACCTTCCCAAGTTCAGCCATGTCAGTAGCTTGCTGTGCACCCTTCACTGGCTTCCTGTATCAGCTCACATCAGATCTAAAACACTGATGCTGGCCTACAAATCCAAAAATGCTGCAGCCCCTCTCTACCTGATGACAGTGGTCAAAGCTCAATGTGTACCCAGAGCCCTTCGTGCCTCAAGTATGGCTTGACTTGACCCACCATTACCCAGGACATTTTCCCTGTCCTGGCCCCAAGGTGGTGGAGTGAATTCCCCATCATCCTCAAATGTCTAAAGCTGGTGAAAAAAGACTTTACTAAAGGCTGTAGCCTTCAATATTTGATTTACCAACAGAGAGTCTGCACCTTCTGATTGAAGTACGAATGGCGGATCATTACACACTGAATGTTCACTCATGTACTGCAGTGCAAGACCATCCAGTGCTTTATAGTTTATTAGTAGTAGTTTATAATCAAGGCGATATTCGACTAGAAACCAAGTCAGTGTGGATAAGATAGGGGTTATGTGGTCATATCTTCTGGTTCTAGTAAGGAATCTGGCTGCTGCATTCTGAACTAACTGGAGTTTGTTTATGCACTTACTGGAACATCCAGACAACAAGACATTACGATAATCCAACCTATAGCATGAACTAATATATCTGCATCATGCTACAAGATTATATATTTTATTTTAGCAATATTTCTGAAATTAAAGGCTTTCCTAATAATATTATCTACATTAACTTCAAATGAAAGACTGGAACAAACAATATCAAAACACTAAGTCATGGGATAATACAAGATAAAAATATTACAGGTATAAAAATGCTAGGTCAAGAACATGAAATTTCTTTATTTGCAGATGAGAATTTTATTTACCCAGACAGTTCAATTTTGAAAATTAGTTCTGTCTCAGGCTATAAAAAGATGGACTATTTAGTAATAAAATAAAAAGATGGAATATTTTCCAATATTTAGTTTTGAATTCTGAGTTTAATAAGTAAAAATTATTGTCTTACCTAGGATATTACAACCCCAATTCCAATGAAGTTGGGACATTGTGTAAAACATAAATAAAAACAGAATACAATTATTGCAAATACTTTTCAACCTATATTCAATTGAATCTACTACAAAGACAAGATATTTAATGTTCAAATGGATAAACTTTATTGTTTTTTGCAAATATTCACTCATTTTGAATGCCTGCAACACGTTCCAAAACAGTTGGGACAGGGGCATGTTTACCACTGTGTTACATCACCTTTCCTTTTAACACCACTCAATAAGCATTTGGGAACTGAGAACACTAATTGTTGAAGCTTGAATGGGTCATGCCCATTCAATGTTGGTTTTTGGCCTTGCCACTTGCTTGCAGAGATTTCTTCAAATTCTCTGAATCTTTTGATGATATTATGAACTGAAGATGATGAAACCCCTACATTCCTTGGAATTGCACATTGGGAAACATTGTTCTTAAACTGTTGGACTATTTGCTCATGCAGTTGTTCACAAAGTGGTGAACCTC
>JAOUQY010000051.1:3276694-3288008 GCA_028566355.1 Doras micropoeus
ACAAAAGGAGGCCCTACACCATACTAATAAATTATTGTGGTCTAAAATGACAGGTGTTTCAGTTTCATTGTCTAACCGCTGTATATGGAAAATAATTTTAAAACAAAATTAAATGTAACACATGACTTATGGAAATCAGGTGTATATTCTGGATACCTAGCGATAATGCGATTTAAGATGTTTAAACAGGAAATGATTGGGGTTTTTTTGTGTAGGTAATAGCCCAAGACAGAAATCCGCTCCTGAGCACAGCCAACTGGGGGAAAATGGTCCAGAAAGTTTCTCGCTTCGGCATTCGCACTGGCACTTTCAACTGCTCGAGTGACTCCAGGTCAGGAATTGCACCACAAGTGCATACACTTGATGGAGTTTCTAACCAGTTGGTCTTAATTGTATTCATATAGAAATGCTTTTGTAATCTTATTTATTTTTGCATTTCACACATTTATGTAATTTTTTTTTTTTATAATACCTTCTTCCCTCCAAACTATTAGATATTGCCATAAACGTGGCTGGATGAAGTCGACTCTGATCATGTCAGTTCCCCAGACTTACGCCTCTAAAGGAAAGGTCATGCTGAAAGAGTATAACGGTAGGCGCATCGAAACAGAACACATCTTCAAATGGATGACCGCACACGTCGCCTCCCGTATCAAGACCATCCGTTTCTCGCAACAACTAATGGATGACTGGTACCAGAGAGAAAAGCAGCCTGTCAAGATGTTCTTGTTTGCCAAACTGCTCCAGCCCCCTGCTTTCTTCTCAGCCCTCAGCATCAAATTCACAGGACGCATAGAGTTCATCTTTGTTGATGTTCGTAACTGGGACAACACCACTTGCTTGGAGGAGATTGGGGTGCAACAAATGCCCTCCTATATTCTCAAAACACCAGAGGGCATCTACAGATATGGCAACAGCACTGGGGAGTACATTTCCTTGCATGCCATGGACACGTTCCTACGCTCTGTTCAACCAGAGGTCAACGATCTGTTCGTTCTAAGCTTGGTCATGGTCAATCTGATGGCCTGGATGGACCTTTTCATAACGCAGGGAGCCACAATTAAACGCTTCGTTGTTCTCATCAGCACACTAGGAACCTATAATTCTTTGCTCATCATTTCTTGGCTCCCCATTCTTGGATTCCTTCAGCTACCATATTTGGATAACTTCTACGAGTACAGTCTTAAACTGCTGCGCTATGCAGACACCACAACGCTTGCCTCTTGGGTCAGGGCGGATTGGACCTTCTATTCTTCACACCCGGCACTTTTCCTTAGCACATACCTGGCCCATGGGCTTCTCATAGACTACTTTGAGAAGAAGAGGAGATGTGGCAATGAAGACCAAAACGCAAACAACCTGGAGTGGCTGTCCAGCCTTTGGGATTGGTACACCAGCTATTTGGTACATCCCATTGCTTCCTTTCAGAATGAATCCGATTGGGATGATGATCCTAATTTCCTTTTAGAAAGGTTGGCCTTCCCTGACCTCTGGCTTCGCCCACTCGTTCCCATCGACTACATCAAAAACCTGCCCACTTGGAGGTTCAGGTGCACGCAGTCAGAGGGGACCATCAGAGTGGACCAAGATAATCCAACAAACAAGATGGTGCACCCGTCCTTCCTGGAACCAAGTAGTGAGCAGCAAGAACAAGACTACAGCTCAGAGACGGGTCATATCAATGAAAGGAGTTCAGCTGGGATGAGGTCCCAAGAGTCCTGGTCTTCTGGAGAGGAACAGGACACCGATTGGTCCCAGTGGCCCTGTGGCATGCTTCATTGCACAGAATGTGTTGTTTGTTTGGAAAACTTTGAAACGGAATGCCTTGTCATGGGACTGCCATGTGGCCATGTGTTTCACCAGCAGTGCATCGTGGTCTGGCTGGCAGGTGGGCAGCACTGCTGTCCAGTGTGTCGCTGGCCATCCTATAAGAAGAGACCATCCAGACAACCCTATGCAGATTTTCCTCCTGAACCAGAATAGCACATTTCATTCCCATACATAACTTATGAATACTTGATGTGCCCATTGTTAGTCCGTAGGCCTGTAGATCCATGTTATTGAGTCCAGATTTTTATTTTTGGTGGTATTAACCTGCATACAACATTAGTGTGTTATTGCCATTTTTTTGGACATTCTAAGCTTAGGCCTGGACTAAATATTAATTAGAAATGTCGAACTAACCTTTTTAGTCCATGACTAATCCTTAATCTATACCAAAAAACTGGCCTAATGGGTACCTAATTCTTGCTAACATGATTTAAATATATACTTAGAGAATACATGTGAAAGTTTATAATTGGCAAAGCGAGGCACTTTTATTTGTAACAAAGAAGGTAATGGCACAACTGTTGGAAAGACAAGTTTCTTTCTTAGCTCTTATGAAGTTTAGTGATGAGATTAAAAGTAAAAATCCCCACCAGAGTTCCACGTATGTGTTCAATGTGTGTTCAGATTATAAATGTAACAGAATACAATGTAAAATGAAGTTTCAGTCCTTGTGTAATGCATTACACAGATCAACCACAGCCCTAGGCTTCATTAGTAATTTGAACCTTAGACCTTTCTCAGGTGGACACTTCTGACCATTATCAAACATAGCAGAGTTGGGGGTTGTACTAGAGTACGGGTATTGGTGATTGTTTAGTTAGGTGCTGATTGTCTTTAGTAGTCTGTTAGAGGACATGGATGAATGCAAGTAAAAATCATACTTTTGCATCAAGCAAAGATGGTCCTAACTTGAAGCATTGCCATGTAACAGTTAAATCAGCACACTTATGTTTTTTGATAGCAAGGCTTTAACACCCAGGCCAATCGAATCAATGATTAAAGGTAAGGTAAATATGGAGTATCCCAGAGTCTGACATTAAAGCACATCATGTCGTGGCAAACTCGGTGCACAAGTACCCAAGTTGTTTTACGTCTCAAAACCAATACAGATATATGGGTGATAGTTTAGTTTTACCTGCAGCGAACAGATCATCTGAGGGTTAAATTTAGAGTATCAGCACTTCAAAGTAAGATTGACTCTTCATACACTTCGTAAAATTGAAGTCTTCTCAAAATAGGTCCTGAAAACCAAACACAATAAATGTGATATTAAATTCTACTGTGTATTAAAATCTGTTAAAACACTACCAACGTATTTCACTGTCATTTTCATTTTGCCCATCTGAGGTTTCCTTCCCAAAATATGACATGGAAGGGTATCTTGGCCTTACCCAGGCTTTTGCTTGCATACAAGGTAATAATGGCTGAATTTGACCTGCCTGCTAGGCTCAGCTACTCCATCTCTAATGAATTTTTCAGTAAAGCATGGAACTTGCTTTGTATGCATTGTAATACCATTAATAATGACCTTACCCCAATGATTTACTTCAGATGTTTGTGTGAATTTGAAACTAGAAATCGGAGCACTGGTTTATTGTCATGTTCAATCCATTAAAGTTGACTTTCATGGGTTCGGCTTTTATGGCCTGCTCTACATCTGTTTTTGAAGGTATAAATGATCATAAAGTTTGTGTTAAATATCAAGGTTCGGGACATACGTACTTTGTTAGTGCCCTTTACTCTGTTCTCTAATGGTCAGGACCCCCACAGGACCAGCACAGATCAGGTACTATTTGGGTGGTGGATCATTCTCAGCTCTGCAGTGAGACTGATGTGGTGGTGGTGTGTTAGTGTGTGTTGTACTGGTGTGAGTGGATCAGACACAGCAGTGCTGCCCACCGCTCCAGGCATGTGTGTTCACTAGTGTGTCTCACTGCACAGATGGGTTAAATGCAGAAGTTCAATTTCAAGTTGCAAGCACAGTGACAAAGTAAGGAAATTAATATATATGCCGATCCCCCTTTAATACAGACAGTCTGTTTAACTGAATAATTGTTTAACTGAATAAAAAAAATCTCTAATATTTAGGATGTAAAAAGGGAAAAGGTGAAAAAAAAGTTTTGGTTTTATGCAAATTGGTAATGCTGTCATTACATTTTGTTTACATAACTTTTAATGCTGGATTACAGTGTAATCTGTTAAAAAGTCTGCACAGATTTTCAGCATTTCAGCCAGATAATCTTAGTATGTTTGAGCAGAACGAACAAAATGAAGTCAGCTCAACCTCATCTGCTACTTTTTCTCCCATTTCCCCCATCCTGGTATCAAACAATGCGTCTCTATTAACAGGCAAGACGACATTCAGTCCAGAAGAGACTGGATGCATGTACTGTATGAAAATGATCAGCTAACTTTAGTTAAAAATTTACATACACTATAGAGCCAAAGGTATGTGGACACGTGACCATCATCGCCTCATGTGAGCCTTCCCCAAAGTTAGAAGTACAGTATTGTCTAGAATGTCATTATATGCTTTATCGTTAAGATTTCCTGTCACTGGTAATAATAAGGGGTCCAAACCTGTTCCAGAATGACAGTGTCCCTGTCTGTGCTCAGCATGAGGTCCATATATTGGCCCATGGTAGGCGAAGGCTGGGGTGGAAGAAATCAAGTGGCCTGCACAGAGCCCTGACCTCATACCCACTGAAAGCTGACTAAATGTAAGGCTGACTGGCTGAGTATGCAAATCCACATAACCACTCACCAAAATCTAGTGGAAAGCCTTCCCAGAAGAATGGAGATTGTTATAACAGGAACAGGAAAGGGGGACTAAATGTGGAATAGGATGTTCAAAAAGCACATGGTGTGGGTGTGCTGGTCATATTAATAGGAAAACCTGTACACTACACATGCAGTTAACTAAACAGCCAAACGTGGCAGAAACACAATGCACAAAATAATGCATTTAACATCAAAATGTGTAAAAAGTGCCATCTCTGTGACTTTGAGTGGTTTGAGTATTTCATGAATTGCTGATATCCTGGGATTTTCATACACAACAGTCTGTAGAGTTTACACAGAATACCTTGCTGAAGAGAGAGATCAGAGGACAATGCCCAGACTGGTTCAAGTTGATGGACAACTCAAGTAAGCACTCCTTTCAACTGTGGTGAGCAGAAAAGCATCTCAGCATGCACAAAATATTGAGCATTGATATGGAAGGGCTACACCACCACATTAGGTTCCACTCCTGTCAGCCAAGAACAAGAATCTGAGGTTATCATGGGCACAGATTCCCCTGTGCTCATGATAGACTCAGATCCTTGCTTTTAACAGGACTGAGTGCATGATTATTTTCCATTGCGATGCTGTCACATGATTGGCTGATTAGATAACTGCATGCATGTGCAGGTGTTTCTAATAAAATGGCCGGTGAACGTAGATGCATTAGTTGTGTGAAACTGCTCCCAGTTGTGTGTGTGTGTGTGTGTGTGTGTTCTGTTAAGGACTGGCGGTCCTTTCAGAACATATTTCCGCCTCGTGCCCAGTGTTCCACACTTTCATATTTTCCTCAGTGACGTGACGCTTTTCTCCGCCGTTAGTGCGCATGCGCAGGATGTCCGTCACTCGGCGGAACGGGCGTAATCTACAGTGCGTTTGGGTTGATATTGCTACCACGGTGTGAGCACTTTCATAATGTTTTGCTGAGCTGAGTCGTAAAAATACTTCTTGAAACCAAGACGCAAAAGGAGTAACAGCTACGATGCTGCGTGTCTGTTGGAAAGGTGCAAACACAGCGGCGCGGGTAAGCTTTCAGTACATCCACACACTAGCCGGATAGCTAGCTTGCTAGTTTTTACGAGAACGGTCATTCAGTGACCCACAGAAGCAGGCCTGCTAATGAGCTCTAAATGTCCTTGAGTTTATGTTTAGGTTTTTGAGTGTATGTTGTGCTTCTTCTGGTTTAACAGCATCCACACGGCGTCTTTAACTGACTAAAATGTGTTATTTATGGGTAGTTATAGATGTAGCTGGCAGCCGGTTCATTTTTGCAATGAAACGCGAGTTTACGTAAACAGCGTAAGTTGCGTTACGGAGGCGGGGCTTCTCGAGTTGACTGACGGGACGGCAAGCGAATAAAATGAAAGTTTAGGAGGCGGGACATAAAAATCCAGCCAATAGAAAACTCATATTCTGTATTACGCGTACATGTGGGCGGTCAATATGCGATTCCTGCTTTCCGCCGTACGTTTGTGTAAATCATTATTCAAAGGGCTTACAGGTGAAGAATTCAAAGTGATCCGTTTTGAAATATTATATTTTCTGGCCCGTGTCACTGCTGTCTAAACGAGTTGGAATGGATTGGTCAGGTATATGGAGTCTTTAACAGCCTTTGTGAGTTCATTAATAGTTTAAGGACGTGACCTTGCAAGTTTTTCCCCCATGTTTGAGATAAGTGAATCATTTGGTGCCATCAGCCCTCTGTAAAGGATCCTGAAATGAATCAAATAAACCAGGAGTTTGGATCTTGAGTATAAGAAGCCTCATCAGTTTGCATCAGTTGCATGATCACAAGCTAGAATTCCTAATGGCATTTCAGTGAGGCTGACTTCAGACAGAAAACACCTGACATAAGACAAGGTTTCATTCATTTGCAGTGAATTAGCTGTCTTTATTTGTTCCGTCTCTGAGTGCTCAGCAAAATAAATTAAAAATAAATTAATTCATTTATTAAACATGGATATGAAGCATTAAAGTTGCAAATTTTTGTCAGGAGCAGTTATCCGCCATATCATTTTTTCACTGCATCATTGCATATCTTTTGAATATGAATTAATAGCTCTTAGATGTGATTTCTTTCTTTGTGGTCCTCAGAAATGCCTGTGTGAAAACGTGGTGGTCCATCCCCGGCAACAGTGCCGTCGCTACGCCTCTGCCGGAAACTCTGGGTAAAAATGTCTCCTTATAAAAGCAGATTTATTTTCAAAACCAACTGGACATCATGTTCAATTAGAACAGTTCAAATTGTGCTACTTATTTACAAATAATAAAGACAGAATGACCTGGATAAATGCAGATATGTTTTGCATACAGTCATATTTTTCTGTTCTGTTTGTTTTTTGTTTTCTTTTATATTTGTGTACTGCAGATCTGCAGCAGGTAAGATCGTGGCTGCCAGTCTTCTGACGGTCGGCGGAGGCCTGGGTGGTACAATCCTATACGCCAAATGGGACCCCAAATTCCGAACGAATATTGAAAAGAGTGTACCCTATTCTGACAAGCTGTTTGAGCTGGTGCTTGGTCCCCCTCCACCACCGCTTACCCCTTTCCCAAAAAAAACGGTAAGAGCCAAACCTATAGAAGCAGAATACTGTTTCTGTCTTGTAGACTTTGGTCTTATCTGTTAACATAGGAGTCTCAGTCTAAGCTTTTGTGTATATGTTAGGCAAAGTTTGAACCACTACAGATATCGTCAGTGTCTGAAGCTTCGAAAGACTCGAAACAGCCCAATGCGAAAGGCAAAGCCAAAGAAAAGCAGCCCGAGTCAGCGCCTGTGGAACCCGCCCCTGCTGTCGCTGAGACTCCAGCACAGACATCACAGACCCTGGAGGGTGAGCGTTTTTGAGAGTGCATGCAGCAAGGTGTGAGAGGAGAGAGGAGTCGTGAGATAACTTCCTGTTTGGTTTGTCTGGCAATTAGACAAAGGCATAGGGTAACGCATCACTCACATGCATTTCATCTGTTCTTTTTCGATGCTGATGTTTATTTTCAAATTCTGTACAAACCCCATTGTCAGAAGAGTCAGGACACCTTCTAAAAATGCGATCAAAACTAAAAACGGTCACTTGTTAAATCTCACAGACTTTTATTTAACTGATAAGAAAATATTTTCACTGTTTTCACTAACAAACCTAATTGTATTTGCACGGAACATGGGACAGAGACAAAATAAGACTAAAAAGGTTACACAGGTAACGCTGTTCTGGAAGGTTCTACATTTAGCAGTTTAACTGGTAACAGCTGAGCTCATCAAGATTGAGTATAAAAGGCTTAGAATTTGCAAGCAAGAATGGGTCATGATTCACCACTTTGTGTCAACATTCATGAGATAATTGTCATTAAGATCAAAGACAATGTTCCTCAGTACAAGATTGCAAAGGAATTAGGTCTTTCACCGTCTATAGGTAATAATCTCAATGCATAAAGGACAAGGATGGAAACCGCTGCTGAATGTGTGTGACCATCGAGCCCTCGGGCAGTACTGTTTGAGAAACCGTCATGCTACCGTGATGGACGTAGTCACATGGGCTCAGGAGTACTTTGGAAAATCACTGTCACATAACACAGTCCACCACTGCATCAAGAAATGAAGTCTGAAACTGTATTATGCAAAGAGGAAGCCATATATTAATTTTGTGCAGAAACACCGGTGAGGCATCTGAGATGGCCCATGAAAAGTGCAAAAACCAGTATCTCTGATGGCATGGTGGAGCGTCAGTGCCCACAGCATGGTTGATCTGCATATATGTGGAGGCTTATGTTGGCATTTTGGAGAGGCATATTATGCTGAGTTTTTTTCCCCAGGAACTCCATGTCTGTTTCAGCAGGACAATGCCAGACCTCATTCTGCACAAGTTATAACAGCGTGCTCTTGCCAGGGCTGCCTGCAGTCCAGATCTGTCTCCTATTGAAAATGTATGGAGCATCATGAAGAGCAGAATCAGACAACAGTGACCACAGACTGTTGAGCAGCTTAATCTTGTACACAGCAAGAACGGGGAAAGAGTTCACTCGCAAAACTGCAACAATTAGTATCTTCAATTCCCAAATGATGAAAAAGTATAATTCAAAGTAACAGTCATGTGACCCAGTGGTAAACATGCCTCTGTCCCAACTTTTTGAGTGTGTTTCAGGCTTCAATTTCTAATTTGTTAATATTTAATAAATAGAATTAACTTCATCATTGAAAACACTGAAAGTCCTTTTTTTCCTGTTAAATAAAGCTTCATTTATTGCATTTTTATGCAATTTTAGAAAGTGTCCCAACTTTTCTGGAAATGGGGTTAGTATTTATTGATGACAGTTTACTCGCAGGTCAGTTTAGGTTTCACTTACATTCTGTTTGAATTTAGTTTAAGAACACAGTGTATAGGAGGGAATTTAGGAAAGTGCTCCATCTGAAGGCGGTACTGTCTAATTTCCATTTCATTGCTGGTGTTTTCTGGGCTGCAGCACCTCTCTATGAAATTTTAAGATTAAGGGCTGTTTAAATCCTGAAGTGCTTCATGCTTTTGTACTGTGCAGCTGGTTTACTCCTCAAAGACGTCGTTATCGTGACAGTTTATCTGTTATTAGCTTTTTGGAAGAGGGTCTGGTCTTAATGTGGGAGCGAAATTACTAAAACGAAGATGGCTGATGTCTGATTTTATTTATACTCCCACAAAACCACCACAAGTTATCAGCTTGTAACTCAGCAGTTTCCATCATCAATCACATGGCACTTTTTATAGCCATCCTGATGTGAGTTCTGCTGTTGTTGCAGAGGCCTCAGCTGAGGCGGCACGTATCATTTCAGCCATCAGCGAGGTGCAGTCTGTTCCCGCACCGTTAACCAGCCCTGAGCCGGCCGCTGTGCCTCCTGCATCAACTCCGTCTCCGACCAAGCCTGGGGCAGGTTAGAGCGCGCCATTGATGCCTGCCATCTCCACGTCGTTTACGCTGTGTTGTCTATTAACTCTTAACGCACTATACTAACCTGCAGTTTTCTTTGCATGTGCACTTAAAAAAAAATACTCTCCCCTGACTAAACTCCTCTGACTCACGGACAGTATTATTAACTCTCTTAGGGTCTGAAATCTTCTCTGGCCTGTTGAGCAGCATTTTAGCTTATTGTGTGTTGTATGTGTTAATGACTGTGTGTGTGTTTTTAGCTGAAGAATGTCATGAGTGTGCTCACGATGAACCGGGACTGAAAGAGAGGCCCGTGGAGGAAGTGGCTGCCCGCTTGGCTCAGCAGGACCAGGCTGAACAGGACACTCTGGCCGGTAGGTGTGCTTCTCTGACATAAACACGTGCACAAGCACACCTGTATCACAGTCTATACATAATACTTATCATTTAACCGTAAATAAAATTGGAGTGCCAAATTGTCAAGGAAAATAATCGACTCTGGACCTTTTGGTGGAAATAATCACAAACAGACTCATCAGCTGAGGAGAGCATACAGTCTGACCGTCTCTCTCTCTCTCTGGAAAACAAGTTCGGGATGCATTCTTCATACAGTCAAGGACTTTTCCCTTTCGGCTCTGATAACAATAGGATGTGTGTGTGCAGAGCGAGTACGTGAAAGGCACGTACAAGATTTATCATCAGCTATCTTCTGACCTTGCAGATGTTTTAGTGGTTAGTGGCTTTACTCAGAACACAAAGGAAGAATATCACAAAGGCTCTGTGGGTTAATTTCTACAGTAGTACCGACAGTAGTATATAAAAAATAATGCCTTAATGATTATGGGTAATTCTATACTATTACATTCAGTACAATCATGTGTATAGTAAACGCTTATAATACTCATTGTTAGTTATACAAAATCTTGTTTTCTTCTTCAGGGTCAACTATTCTTAATATATTAGGGCTTTTTGATATTTGACCTCATGACCTAAAAGGACCCAAAATTCTCAAAATGATTTCAAATCAATTAATCATTAATTTCTGATCAAAATCATTGCTTATTGTAATAAACAAACCATGATACATGTATGAGGTGGAACATAATAAAACAAAAATATCAGTCACTTTTCAGGACATTGGCTTTGCATGCTTTAGCGCACACACAGTACTGGCTGTTTCAGTGTCCCTTGTCTCTCTGACCTGCTGCCCTGTCCTTATCTGCTCAGGCATCACTACAAACACAGGACAGATTATTATGTTACCTTTGTTAACGTCCCAACTTCACCTCTGGAACTGAGAAAATGGACAATGAGAAACTTGTAGAGAAAAGGAGGCGGTCATAATGTTATGCCTGATTGGTGTATATAGTGCATGAATAAGCCCATTAACCGGGCTTGGGACTGCACTGCACCCCTGAGTGGTTGGGTTGAGCAGCTGGTTAGGGGCGTTGTTCAGGGGGCCAATGGCGGCAGACCCGACATCGGGGCTCAAACCCCTGACAAAAAGGTTAGGTTAGAGTCCTAACTTACTGGCCTACTCCTGCTGCTCCAAAATCCTTGCTAATATTTTCTGTATACAGAAAGGGCACCTTTTTTTTTTTTTTAAAGAGCTGCTGTAAGCATCTGGAGTGATGTCTAAAGGAGCTAAAATTCTTATACCAGATAATTAAAAGTAAAAAGTGATTGATTAGTTCCATATATAGCTCTGTTCTTTAACATAGATAATATGGACAGACACATCCATCCATCCATCCATCTTCTTCCGCTTATCCGGGGCCGGGTCGCGGGGGTAGCAGCCTAAGCAGAGATGCCC